>CAJQZM010013478.1:0-15288 GCA_907164665.1 Colias nastes
TATGGGGAATGAATCAGGCATCATCTAGTTACCTGAAAACGATACCAAACTCGACTCAAAGGTCCAAATGGCTCCGCCAGAATCTTTTTTCGGAGCGCCGGGCGCTCTTTTCTATAACCCCCCCTCCCTCCTTTCTGCAGGGGAGTAAAGACTGGCTACCGGGCGATTTGGGCTTAGGTGGACGAGTACAACATTCGTACCAAATGGCATTGCTTTACTCAAAAATGTATACCTTTTCCCATAAGAAAACGGACTATTATGAGGAAGTTGTTATTTGAATGTTGGCATTAATTCGTTTGAATAAAACGTTCCTATGTTTTGTTTAATCTACTTTCTATTGGATTAGTTTTTCATGGTATCTGAATAAACAATATTACTAAAGACTTATGCTAATTTAATTCTGGATTTAACTAATCAATAGTATTGAAAATAATAAGGAGAGATATTAAAAAAAAATAAGCATGGGAATTTTATATTAATTTAGTTAATTTTATTTGTTACAGGAAAGAGGAGGCCTAGACAATATGAGATCATTAGAACACTATTTAACGGATATTATGAGAGCTGACACATCTGAACACATGAAAGGTAAGATATAAAAAGAAACAAAATAAATAGGAATGTCTAAATGTTCTTAACTCTATGAGTATACATGCATGCGGCTATTGTTGTGTGCAATTTACGAATTCGAATTTGGAATTGTGACGAAATGCATGGATATGTGCAATGAGTTCATAAGTTTTAGACAGGACATGTTAAATAAATTGATCAATTTCAATAGAATATATTATATTGTATTTATTAATGCCTATATTTAAGGATTATGCCGTTTTATTTACTACGTAATCAATAAAATACGATAAATACATAAAAATTAAAGAGTGTGATGATATTGAGAAATCTAACATCTCGTTTTAGGCGCAGATAATTTTAGATTTGAATTTCAATTGCAGTAATAATAATTAATTAACGACCTATGCGCTATGATATAAATAAAAATTACGCAACGAAAATCTAGATCTGATAAACCTAATTCTGACACATAATATTTAGAATACTAATAAATTTAATTTAAATACATAATAAATAATTTATTTTAATTGATTCAAATGTATCCTTGAATAAAACCTAGACATTTCTTTCAATGAGAATTTTAAAGGTTATTAGATCATCATCACTACATAGTATAAAACAAAGTCGCTTTCTCTGTCCCTATGTCCCTATGTCCCTATGTCCCTTTGTACGCTTAAATCTTTGAAACTACGCAACGGATTTTGATGCGGTTTTTTTTAATAGATAGAGTGATTCAAGAGGAAGGTTTATATTATGTATAATAACATCCATTAAATAGTGGAGAAGTACTGTTATTTTTGAGGTTTCTAATGTGATGTCGTAAAAAATTACATTTTTTCCGCTTACATTGCAAACGCAGGCTGAACCCTACGAGTTTTATCAAAATAATGTACTAAGTATTATACACATTGAAAAGGTCTACAGAAAAGTCCGCGATGGTATATGTCTATCTCTTATGGATAACCCACAATAACTTTTTTTGTCATTTACTTTTTACGACAAATAATGGCTAATTTTCGAAGCGATTTCAACCAATACAGCATTAATCCTTAACCAATTAAATACCTTGAATACATTGTGAATTTAATATAGATCTATATGGCCCTTTACACCGTATGATTTAAGTGATTATTTTCGAAGATATTACAGATTTAAAAATTGCGGGACGTAGCGTTTGCGGCGGTACCGGCCGGCCGCCCGGCTATATATTTTATACCCGTGTGAAGCCGGAGCGGGCTGCTATGTTTTTATATATACAACGTTCACAGTTTTTCTGTAGTGTATTTAGTATCAGAATTGCACCCGTGCGAAGCCGGGGCGGGTCGCTAGTACCTAATATTTTAAATCAAACGGTCTCAAACGGTATACGCATCAGAGGTTTGAAATTTTATTTATTTAGGGCCGATTTTTCAATGCTTGGATAAAACTTATCCGTCCAATAAAGTATTACACGATAATATTAAAATGTCACGTAAACTGTCAAATACGGGCAATTAGAATACGTTTTTAAAATGGTAGTTTTATACATTATTCGACGAATAAGTTTTATCCCAGTATTGAAAAATCGGCCCTTAATATGAAATAAGAATACAGAAATATTTATTGTTTAAATTTCTATATGCGTAACAAAGAAAATGGAAACAGTATCTCTATCAGCATTTAATAAAGAGCTTATTTCTTACAAAAATATTAAAATATCGTATCGATTTTATGACGTTCAAATAGACAAACATATAAATTTATAATCTAGTCATCAAGGTTTGCCATAAACTTGTAGAATATAATGCAGAAATTATGTAAAATGCAATTTTAATAAGATTTAAATAATATTTACATACTTATTATGTGACACACTTTTGCATGTCAACTGTTTAACGATACAAAATGGCGAACACATGCATGTCTGTGCGACTGGATGTGGCTCATAAAAATAAAATATTTGTTATTTTGTTATATAGCATTCAAATATGAAATGTTGTCAGTAAAATTTTAACTTTATTAATGCGATAAAATTAATATTAATGCAAAATATTGTTTGTCTGTATATTACTTACACTTTCACAGCTGAACGAAATCGATTTGGATGAAAATTTAAATTAAAGTAGCTGTAGACTCTGGGACAATAAATCAACGAATTAAGGTATGCTACTATTTATAAAAATAAATCCCTAACTCATTGAAATTGGTGTCCCCTATAAGGGTTAGGTAGGTATAGGCACGTGGACATCCATTTTCTTAGAAATAAACTGAATCAATTTTAACACACTATGAAACATGCAAACATGTGAACATAGTCAGTTAGTAGCACGAGGTATGAGATTATAAATATATAATCAATCTTCAAAGTTCGACGTATGAAAATTTAAACCTCGAAAATGCAGGATTTTTTTGATTAAAAACAAACTTTTAACTACCTATTCTATATTTATTTATGTAAAAAATGTATTATATTGTCACATCTAGTTTCTACTATCCGTGGAAATTACGTAAGTGTGTTTAGTACGTCCTTGTGTATGTTGTCGCTCCAAAACTGAAAATAGGTGATATTTCATAGAATTCATGTAAAATTATATTGTTCTTTTTTATAATTTTGACAAATGTATGTAGTTAAAGGTTTAAAATGTTTTTTATTCATAGTTTAAGCACTTTTATTGGAGATAAACTGACATAATAATATATGAGATGTAGAGTGGTTCATATATATTTCATAATAATAGGTACCTACATATGAAATAACTCTTACGTTCAAACACAATATAAAACATTACTATAACTACTTAATAGGCTAGTGAATTAGGCATATCCTGTGTTTGGTTTAACGAGAAAATTGTACATTTAGAAATTAAAACCTTTAAACGGATTTTTTCACGTTTAAAAATCGGTTAAAACGTAAAAGTTTATATTCACATGGTATATTTTTATTATAGTTCACACTCAAACTCAAACATTCATTCAATTAACTTTACTTCCGTCAGAAGCGCTTTTGAATCGTCAAAATACTTTTTAATATTTACCATAAATAATGATTTTATTATACGTCTTGCTTTAATTATATTTCTGTATACAATTATTTCAAATTTTATATAGACTTTAAGCGATATAATAAAATCAAATACAAATTAGCAAGTGCAGAGCAAATAGGCAACCCACGATCCCATCTCAGCAATCGAATATTTTCTACAAGGATCAAACATAGTCTATTCTACAAATTACTAGTTTCCACCCGTTTCAAAGAAAATCCCGCATAGTTCCCGTTCCCGTGGGATTTCCGGGATAAAACCTATCCTATGTGTTAATCCAAGTTACCCTCTACATGTGTGCTAAATTGCATTGTAATCGGTTCAGTAGTATTTGCGTGAAAGACTAACAAACATACATACATACACATACATCCATCCTCACAAACTTTCGCATTTATAATATTATTGAAGTGAAACTTCTTTATCGGGGTTGGAAAAAAATTTAGTGTATCATTTTTTCGTTACGCGTGACATTTTTCCGTTACGCGCCATCTTTTTCTTATCCCTACCACGCGTGATTCGACGTATTTCTGTAAAGTTGCATATAGTAAATTATTTTTTGAAAAATAAGGCCATAAAGAAGTTTCACTTCTTACGTGTGTACACTAGTACACGCACACATTTTTTTATACTTAGTAGGATAGGATTCAAATATTTATAAATGCTCTCCTGACTACATTTCTTAGTTCTAAAATAATTTTTACTAGCAATAATATTAGTACAGCTAATATAATATATATGTATTTTATTATTAGGTATAAATCAAATTGGAATAATGGTAGGCATAAGAAAAACAATATAATTTAGATATTCAACGCTCTTTATTGTTAATAGAGTTAAGAAATGTGTTTTGTAAACACAAATACTATAAAAACATTAGCCAAAAACGCGATAGAGTAAGATTTCATTCATAAATGTTCTATTCATCAATGCGCAAAAATGTTGGTAGCTTTTCATACACACAAAAATAAACTCTTATACAAACATAACATTAATAAAACAAGCAGTTATTATTACACAAAAACAAAAGCTTTGGCTTTTGACATTTTCAGTTCGGCTGCAGCATAGCTAGTTAAAAATAACCAGACCATAGTGGCATAGACAAGATACCTCGTGATCTATTCGAACAATACGGCGGATTTTAATATTCATCGCTATAAACTAGCTTACGAAATTAGAACAGACATTTGAATTTACCTGCATAATATTCAATGTATAAACCGACTCAGTTGTATAGTCAAGGTGCTAATAGGACGCGAGAGGGATTCGAAACATTTGAATATGGCCGCGTAATTGATAAGAACGAATCTCTTCAGTATTTGGCGGCAACTGCGACTAGCGCGCGCATCGCGTATTCCCGAACGCGCTCGGTCTATTTTTAAAAATTTGGAGTGCAGTGAACTTTTTTAATCTGTGTTTACGAAACTGGGAAAATTGATTAGGTATTTTAAAGTTTATTTTTTTTTGCCGCGCATTATGTCAAGGCGATGGCTCGTGCGTCGATTTTTACATAATGATAATAAAAATACAGCGCACATAAATTAAACAGTAATACATAACTATTTTGCATGTGGAGTCGTAAAATCATTGTTATGAATATTACAATGCGTTATTTTTCATAGCACGATACAATTTATTTTTACAACGGCATTGAGATGAACAAACGTTTAGAAAATTTAACAAAATAAATATAATTATTTTATAACAGAACTAGCTCATGAATCATTTTTAAAAAATTAAAAATATTCAAGAAATATGTAATATAAGTTTAAATTCTAAAATATTAAACATGTCTCCTATCTTGAATCATATGTCTATTTATTATCTATACGTGCGACCCTGATTGTTCCACCGGAATACTCTATTTTACTGATTTCCTAAAGGGGAAGTGTTAAATATTGCTCAATCTATATTTTATATTTTAACTGTGTCAGATATTTTGTTCTATATATAGTATAATATATATTATATACTAACTTCAGTTCACGGTTTCACTCTGATAGATAATAATATTAATAGAACAAATACAATATATTAGATCTACATAATATATTTAGATCATAGATTTAGATTTTGAAACCTAATATATTATACTGACACCTTCCTCGAGAATAACTCTATCTATTAAAAAAAACCGCATCAAAATCCGTTGCGTAGTTTTAAAGATTTAAGCATACATAGAGACGGACAGACAGCAACAGCGACATTGTGTACTTGGTATACTTATTGTATTGTTATCGCATCGACTCTACCTGGTTTGAACCTGAGTAAAACCGACCGAATTTAACCATTATTTATTTATTATTATTAAATATGTTATAATACTACAGATTAATGTACCTTTCTAATAAAATAATTATCAAAATTGATTCAGCAGTTTTTGAGCTTATCCACTATAAACTTACAAAATGCTACTAATATCATAAATGCGATCGTTGGTGAGGAATGAGGATGGATGTTTGTTACTACTGAACTTATTACAATGACATTTGGTAAGTAGGTATGTAGGTAGCTGAAGACCTAGAATAAGACATACGCTACTTTTTATCCCACAGGAACGGGAACAATGCGGGTTTTTCTTTGAAAATGCGGGCGAAGTCGCGGGCGGAAATCTAGCATTCAATATTAGTGTAACTATAGATAAATTGATAAAAAGCTCTATTGAAATAAAATAAAACAGTTCGCCCTTATTTTTTTATATTTTTTGTACGTTTTACCTCAACCTACAAGTTTTTAATAGAACCTTGGTATATAACCTCGTTCTAAGGCTGTATTTACTTATATAATTAACTGTAATTTAGAAGTTATTGTGTACAAGTACTGCTAAATCTCTATATATATGCTACAGTCAAAACCCTGAACCAGTCAATATCCTTATTGACGGTTATTAAGGTTATTGACTAAGGGCGTCGGTTAATATCCTTATTGACTAATTTTATCTGAGAAAATCAGTTAATAAGGTTATTGACCGACACCCTTAGTCAATAACCTTATTGACTGATTTAAAGAGCAGACATTCAGTCAATATAGGTTTTAACCAACGTACTGAATAGATTTTAACACTTAAATCTTTCTGTAATGGGCAAGTAAAACAATAGCGAGTTTTACTTGCCCATTACAGAAAGGTTTAAGTGTCAAATTCGACCCAGTAGGTTAGGTTAGGTTTGAACTGCGACCCTCACGCACGAGCCGAGCGAGCGAAGCGAGCGTGCCGCGACAGCGGCCGGCGAGTGCCAGAACCGACTCGCTATTGTTTTACTTGCCCATAAATAAGGTTATTGACTAAGGGTGTCAGTCAATAACCTTAATAACCGTCAATAAGGATATTGACTGGTTCAGGGTTTTGACTGTAGCATATATATAGAGATTTAGCTCTGACTGGTTCAGGGTTTTGACTGTAACATATACAATTCTCGTGTCACAATGTCAGTTACCATACTCCTCCAAAACGGCCGATTCTCATGATATTTTCTGTGCATATCGATAGGTCTGAGAATCTGTAAACATCTATTTTCCATTCCCCTAAGTGATAAGAGTAAGGCAGAACAACGTTTGCCGGGACAGCCTGTATAGGTATAAAATTCTCGTGTCGCAATGTTAGGTACCATACTCCTTCGAAACGACTGGATCGTTTCTAATGAAATGTTGTGTGCCTATTGAGTGAGATATGAGAATCGCCTAACATATATTTTCGACAGCTAGTATAATATAGTACTTCTAGCATAAGTATCATAGATAGAGCAAGAAATACAGATATTACTAAGTTAGAAAGAAACAGAAGATTGCGATACACATGAAAAAGTTAAGCGAAAATGCGTAAAAAGTATTAGCTTACGTCAAGAAGGCTTACGTCAGAAAAAGATAGGTATTAATTAAAAACTATTGAATGGCATAATTTAATACTGTCTTTGAAGGCTGTATATGGCTACAGTAAACATGATAAAGAGAAAAACGGCTAAAATATTGATAACTTTTAAATACAAATTTGAAAGTAGAAGTAAGTAAGTACATAACAAATGCAATGAAACATAAAATTTATCACATATAATAACAAACAAACGAAGAAAATTAATCATCAAATTGTTAAAAATATTTATAAATTATTCACAATAATTTTAATTTGAACTTTTAGCACAAAAATATCCTAGTAATCCACTTACTGACCGCGGCTACCGTTGCTTAACCTGTCTATTTATTATTTACATAGAGAATTAACTCTAAATACCTGTTCACCAATAATGCTATTGTAAAGCAAAATACGACCTTGAGCGTGCATCTTGCGTAACGCTAGTGATGCAGTGTTTGTCACTGTCGATAAAAAACTATCGATACTATTTTATTTGTTGACAAATTTGTTACGCTCGTGAAGACTTCAGTAACTAAATAGTATAAAGCAATGCCTGTCTGTACTCTGTATGCTTAGATCTTTAAAACTACACAACGGATTTTGATGCAGTTTCAGTGCAGTGTCAGTGATTCAAGAGAAAAGTTTTACTACATAATTTATTAGGTTTTAGACAAAGCGGGTGAAACCGTGGGCGGAAAGCTAGCAATTTACTAAAACATTCATCGAGAACCACCCTATCAATTGGTGAAAACAAAAATGAAATCGGTGTAGTAGTTTTTGAGTCTATCGCAAACAGACAGAGGAATTTGTTTATGTAGAGATTTTGTGGTATTATTTTAGAGACCAATCAATTAGGATCTTAATGGTGATAAGTTTAACCTTGTCACTTATTTAAAGTGATTTAAAGTATCTATTCTATATGCTTATATTCAATATTTTGATTACAGTAATTTTAATGTTCAACAAAACTTCGATTAACAATCTTCGTAGTCATTTATGTATAGTTTAATTTTCAATAGGATTAAACAATGAGTAATAAAGATATTCATCACGTAAAAGAGAGAATCGCAAGTAAATACATCAACATTAATTGTATATAATATAACTTGATTAAAACTGAAAAGTAAACTCTTTAGTTTTGATGAGTCTTATTGCACCGTATGCTGTGGTTTAACCATATTAATTAAAGTAATAACATGAGTAGAGTCAGGTCGAACAGCTAGTAATATCATAAACCAATCAAAACAAGGCCTATCAACTATCGACATTAGCAATTAAAATCTGAACACATTTAATTATTAATTACCTTGAAAAAGAGTCGTCTTAGAAAGTGCAAAGTGCCATTGTGCCGAGCATGTTAATGACGACCTTGACACGGTTACAGTATAAATTCGTCTAGTGTTTAACGTTTTTGTGTTCTGCGAGTGTCACGTGGTAATTGTACTTGACGTTGCTAGTCTGTGACGTTTGGTTTGAGATCCTTCGACACAAGCTTTCTGAGAGCGGCTTCGCCTGCATAGCCTAAAACTTAATAATTAAAACTTTCGAGAACTACGTTATCTATTTGTGAAAACAGAATGAAAATCAGTGCAGTAGTTTTAGACTTTATTAACAGACAGATGCGATGGAGGAATTTATTTTATAACATTAACATATACAAACATTTATTTGTACAGAAACTTAATCGATACTACCCATTCCAAGTTCTAAATATGTTAATGTCAATCTATTTTAGTCATACTAATGGCTGAGTGGAGCACGAAACAGATAAATTACTTAATAATTTACTGTTTTAATCAAATACATCGATACCTAATTATTTATTATTAGAAAAGTATACTTAAATTACTAGCGGATTCACCCACGGACGTAACCCTATATGTATAACCTCTTTACTGTAAATATTCATCTAAATACGTGCAGTAGTTGTTCGTGAAAGAGTAACAAACATACGTAAAACATCCATCGATCTTCACATACTTTCGCATTTATAATATACTAGCTTACCGCCCGCGGCTTCGCCCGCTTTGTCTAAAACCTAATAAATTATATACTAAAACCTTCCTCTTGAATCACTCTATCTATTAAAAAAAACCGCATCAAAACCTGTTGCGTAGTTTTAAAGATTTAAGCATACATAGGGACATAGGGACAGAGAAAGCGACTTTGTTTTATACTATGTAGTGAAGTATGATAGGATAGGTAGATACTTTGTAAATAATAAAAACGAGTTAGAATCATAAATGATATATGTATATATGCAGCTCATGATAAGAACTGCGCAGTAGTTTTTTGTATAATGGTATAATATAATATATTGTAGAAGATTTATAATATGAAATGATTCTTCTCACGTATTCTCATTTTAATATCTGCTAGATAAATTACCATTAAACTTTATAAACAGTTACATTTTCTTTTGAATAGATTTAAATAGATGTATCAAAAATCAAAGCATATGTTAAAAACCATACATGTGATAAAAAATATATCATCACTACATAGTATAAAACAAAGTAGTTTTATCCTATATCCTTATCGCATATGTCCATAAGTATGCTTAATTCTTTAAAACTACGCAATGGATTTTGATGTTTTTTTCATCATGGACAGTACATATAATACTAGAAGATAGAGAAATATGTATAATATTTTAGGATTTAGAGAAAGCGGGCGAAGCCGCGGTCGGAAAGCTAGTTCACATTTCGAATTACAATCATTAGGCTCTTAAGCATTTACAAAAATTATAAAAAGACTTTTATTTAAGTCCAAACTAGTTTGAAATATTTAAATTATGCAATAAATTCTATTTGAATATGTGAATTTATCACATTTATGGATATTTAATAGAAATTCAATGACCTAGTTTGTCTAGGCATTTATTTTAATTCTATAACATCCATAATATTAAATCGATAAAATGTCAAGAAAACGTGTAAAGTTTTATCGATAAATCTGAACAGTAGCACATCACTAGCGCAGTGATTTTCACAAAACGTTGTAAATATACTAAACGCTTTCAAGGTTTGACTAGACTATGCACTTGACTTCATTTGTTATAGATATTTATATGTTACTAGCTGTGCCCCACGGTTTTACTAGCATTAAGTACCTACTTCGCTCCGTCCGTCTTAGTTTGATAAAATACAGCCTTTCTAGTTTCTAGATAAATGGACTATCTAACAGTGAAATTTTTCAAATCGGACCCATGGTTCCCTAGATATAGTGCGTTCAAGCAAGCAAACAAACAAACTCTTCCGCTTCAGCAGTTCGTTTTTCAATCAATTCTTAAAGGGATGCATGTTTTGTTTGTGGTTTTGATCGCGAGTTACACGGCGTACACCTTGTTTAATATATTTTACACTCTAGGGACCACTGTCCACTAGGGACGTCACGCGGTTTCACCCGCGTAATTCCCGTTCCCGTGGGAGTTCGGGAATAAAATATAGCCTATGTTACTTCCTGATAATGTAGCTATCCTAGGCTAAAAGAATTTTTCAAATCGTTCCAGTAGTTTCGGAGCCTATTCAATTCAAACAAACAAATAAACAAACAAATCTTTCCTCTTTATAATATTATAGTATAGACTAGCAACTTTGTCTGCTCATAAAATGAATGTTTGTACCCATTTTTTTTTACAATATTTTCCAAAGCTGCTCCGCTAGTCTTATATGGTATGGCCTTATAATTTTCTTCGCTCAATTCGGGGAATTATTGAACACAAAAATAATTATTAAATTCGAAACAAACAAACTCTACAGCTTTACTATATTGGCATTTATGATAGGATCATAATTCATAGGACACAACTTACTACACTTTCTGCAATTTCCTAATTCATTGCACTAAATCAATTTTCCCATTATTTTTAGTGTCAATATTTTACAGTGATACAGTGAAATGTATTAGTGTTAAGTGTAAAGGTTATGATAAACGAAAGAATGATCACCAATATGCCTTATTACGGTAAGTTTTATTTATTTTATTTTTATGTATTTTGGGACGATTTTCAATCAAAACCTGCTTCCCATAAAGTTAATGCCTTACTTTAATAACAAATAAAATTGAAATGTCATCTGTTAAATGTCAACGATGGGGAATTTACATTTTTGAGATTATAGGTTTACGCAAATATCACGCGAGAGACGCCGCGGGTTCGAGCTAGTTTCATATAGAGTACCTAATTACAGCATATAAGTAAAATCTAGAAATAATTTTATACCAGTAGATTTTTCGGCTATGTCCGGGTTGACCTGGTTTTAGAGTATAGCCTATGCTCAGAATAGTCTATACTCTATGTTAATACATACTTAATTGTTACACGGCAAACATAGAGCCTCAAAGAATGGAAGAATGAATTTTTCCGGATTACGACGCTTTTTGACACTAACAACAGATTAAAAAGAAAATCTCTATCTATATACAGTACTCCAAAATTAATAATGCGCATGCAGATCTTCGCTAATTATCGTATTTCCAGAAACACCCGAATCACCCCGAATCATTGAATCGTAAGTGCCCTAAACAATGCACTTGCATCTTGCACCTTGTTCGAAAGAAATAGGAGTCAATTCAGAGTCATACACAATCGAAAACAATTCGGGCGATAGGTGACGGTAGCCTGTCAGTCAAAAAATTCAAAAATCCGTCAGTCGTCTTTATATATTGGTGGTGACCGCACGTATTATCTCTGTATGGAATTATATAGAGCTGCTGTTACATACCCTTCTTAGTTTTGTTTCAAAGTTGAATTTTCCGGTAAAATGATTATTTACACAGGTAGCAGATAGCAGTGGGGAAAGTGAAAATTAATAAGAGCATAATGAAAGTTCTGATCATTCTACGATATCAGAAATAGAGATAATCCCTGATTCTGTAAATCCTTTGGACTGAGATTTTAATGATTAGATTTCACAATTTAAATGTAAACCAGTGTTTGAATTTTTTTAATTAATATAAACTTTGTCTTATTTTAACCTTCCATACATCCATCATTACGCCAGCTTCAGTAAGACACTTTAATAGTTCTAAGTATAGAATTTTCCAAGTAAATTAATACAACAAATATATATTCGCAATTGTGTGGCTTATCCTCGCTATTAACTTACATTGAATTATCGAAACAAATTTCGTTACTTATCTCTTTTACCATAAAATCACAATAAAACTCATAATTCTAATAAACTATGCATGAAGAAATACATTTAACCACTCTATATACATATCGTCTTCGGAGGCTCGGGGAATATGACAGTTGCCGAACAGTCACGAATTTTTCTATGCGCATTATCAGTTTGGGAGTACTGTATATAAAACTCAAAGGTGACTGATATAGTGATCTATCAACGCACAGCCCAAACCACTGGACGTATCGGGCTGAAATTTGGCATGCAGGTAGATGTTAGGAGTTTAGGACGGAGGCATCCGCTAAGAAAGGATTTCCCGAAATTCTTGCGGGAACGGGGAAAAACGGGGATGCACGTACAAAGTCGTGGGCGGAAGCTAGTAAATACATAAACCTCTGGAAACTAATCAAACTTGGTGTAGGTATTGGTAACTGCGTAGAGCATTTTCTATACAGCTTTTTAAACGAAGCACTCATTATCTTCAGCTACCTGTGAAAATGACGCAGTGGTCGTTGTTTTTTAATTTTATATTCTGAAAAAGAAAACGTCATCTTTTCCTCCCAGATTTTCCATTCTCCTTATAACGATACCAAAAACTATCTTCCCCTAGTTATATAATACATGCATTTGGTTCAATAACTCAAACAATGCCGTACATAAAACACAGAAATAGGTCACCTGAGCCTGTTCCACTTACCCGTTGCCATAGTGACGCGGCCATGTTGGCGTTGCCATGGTTACGCGCGTGCGCGGTCCCGGAAGGCGTGGTGTGTTGATACTGCATTTAATAAAATTATTAATTGATTATAGCGTATGTGTGCTAGTGGAACGCGGGGATGTTCTCTCCCTTTTTATTTATTACGTAATATGTATGTCTTACTCTTTCTGTGTAGGTTCTTTTGCTAAATAGGTCAATTTATTGTGGAAGTATGTTTACTGCATTTTATGCTAAATAGAGAATCGATTTCATTACGAGAGGCTAATTTGATCGTGTATCTATTGAATTAAATGTGGCTTGCAGTTAGTAATTATCTATAAAATATTAAGCATTTAATTAATACCTTGTAGTACAGTGAATAGATAGGGCTTTCATAAGTAATATATTTTTGGCTTCTGTAAAATGAATATCGATAAATCGTTATTCTTTTGTTTAAGTTAGAAACAGCTGATTTTAGAACTCGATTTATTTTCATTACTAGGTACATAATTATTTTATAGTAGTCTGCTTAAAAAACAAAAATGTGTCATTATAAATCATTAGCGGTAAATATATTCCTTCCTTTTTGTGAAATATTTTTCTAATGCGCATGGGGATAAAGCTAATGTGCCTGATATTTAACACCTTTGACGTAAATTTTCATCCATCGTAGGTATATTATATCTCGTAATAACTGACAGATAATCGTACGGGAGCTAGCAACGTTAAAAAAAAAGTCATTTTAGTATAGTTGGGTTTTTGATATACTGTTTCTCTTGCTATTTCGGTTAGAGTCCGGGCTGTCTGGCTGGCCGCAGTGGTTGCGTTTATTAGTGCGCATCTTATCTGCACAGGAAAATATCCTTAATTTAAAGTCATTTTTTAACGCGTAATTTTTAATCTTTTGCCTTTAGATAGATCCATCAGACATAAATTTTTTATTGCAAGACGTTTTTTTCGTTGTTAAATAGGTGCCAGACGCAATTTTTTATTAAAATAATTAAAATGTCATCGAAATAAGTGAAATTCTATCAAGATGAGTCCGCTTAAAAGGTAAGTAATAACTTTATTATTTATATTATATTATCCTTTTTTAATACTTATATTGAATAATTAGTAAACTAATATTTTTAATAGATGGTTTCATATTTATTACACTTTTGGGTATAAATATGAATTTGATGATATTTGTATTTTCTAGTGTTTGATTTTACGCGAGTATTATACATTTAGAAATTAAAGACTCTGGAAAATAATATAATGAATAAAACGCGTTTAAAATCCGTTAAAAAGTCTTTAATTTCTTGATGATATCTGGTTTTTATCAAGTTTACATTAACGTCCTATTTGAGGTTCGTTGGGAAAAGAAGGCACCATGGTAGATTGTTGCAAAAAAATTGTAAATAGTAAAATGAATATTATATTATATAGTATAAGTTACACAGTGATTACTTATCCTTCACGGGGACTCATCTTGATAGAATTTCACTTATTTCGATGACATTTTAATTATTTTAAATAAAAAATTGCGTCTGGCACCTATTTAACAACGAAAAAAACGTCTTGTAATAAAAAATGTATGTCTGATGGATCTATCTAAAGGCAAAAGATTAAAAATTACGCGTTAAAAAATGACTTTAAATTAAGGATATTTTCCTGTGCAGATAAGATGCGCACTAATAAACGCAACCACTGCGACCAGCCAGACAGCCCGGACTCTAACCGAAATAGCAAGAGGAACAGCATATCAAAGAACCAACTATACTAAAATGCTCACTTGTCAACGTTGCTACCTCCTATACGATAAGCTAAGCAGAACATATCGGGAAGGTGTGAAAACGCCCATAAATGCGTTTTATCAGCTTGTTATCAGTTTGAATGTCATTACAAAACAAACACATACTTTTTAATTATTATTATTTTAGTTTTAGGCATTAGGACCGATTTTTAATTCTTGGTTACATTCGTCGAATATCGAATACTTAAGGACGCTGTCACCGATCTGCGTTACTCAAATTTAGGTAT
>CAJQZM010013489.1:0-22116 GCA_907164665.1 Colias nastes
ATTCTCCTTAAATGGACTAGTCATGCTCTTACTCTTAGATTGAAACGTCTTGGCAGTTGTTTACGTTATCTTAAAATAACGAATAGTAAATTGACGAAAAGTATTATGTCCGATTCCCGTATATACCTCCAACATATAATGAGTTGATAGTTGAATACTCGTGGATTTTTTATTGCGCACTCCGAAAGTGTTTCGAAGAATACAATTCTCGGTGGCTCTTTTTATAGCCATTTTATGGTTCTCGAAATAGTTTTTGGACGTGATTGCGGAAACAATTTCGGTAATACCTTTATATGAGGTTTTGGTGGCTTTTTAATATGATACTACGTGTCTTTAATGTACTACATAAAATTGGACACCATGTTTATATAGGTAAACAACGAGTTGGCAATATTTATCAAATGTTTTAAAAATGTTCTAACCCATTTAAAAAAAATATACACAACAATAATTATGAAAATGGGGAATGCTTCATCAACGGGGGCTAACGAAAGTTAAACTTGAGTTTAAGAAGTGAAAGAGTTTTAAAATATTTAATCTCGAGTTATTTTAACACCTACTAGCTAACTATAGCAAAGAGACGATTGTGATAAGATAAAAAATAACATTTACATAAAACCTACAAATCGAAATACAGAACATTATTTTATTTATAAAACAGATTACACCGAAAACATACATCTACAAATATCACGCTATGTCACATAACAATGTAGCCTTACAAATCCTTAGACCTGCCACGCCGTTGCAAGTCTTCACTAACTACAATACATACGTACCTACTTCCAACTCCTATTCTAGTGCATAGATCTAAGAAACATATAGAGAGCGTTTTCAATTTTCATCAAAGGCTCGTATATACTACAATAGCAAGGGAGGTGAAGGGTGCATCAACACTACATCCATCATATTGTGTCGGCACATCGCGTGTGATTGCTTATAGGGCTGTCACTTGCACATTTTAATCACGTATTTTAGGGTTGGCAACTTGAAATATTAATAGCAGATGAAACTCGTATGTCAAAACGAAAAACTTTGCCATGTTCACAAGTATTTTACTTTATTAGACGTAATATATTATAATAATTAAAAACTAAATTTGATACAATGCCAGCCCTAAGTTCCTAGCTTTCAGGCAATATTTAGCGTCTAGAGTCTAGACAGTAGACGGAAGATAAGAGCCCGGACAGCAGTTTATTGGCGGAAACGGAGCGACGGAAATTAACATCACAGTAAGATGTCTGCCTTCGAGACGCCGAGACGGACGAAATAACTGCATTATTTATTATTTTATTATTTATCATGATATTTATTGGTACTTACTTGTATTGAATTGTATATTCATGTTGCCTTCATCTAGGAATATACTAAATAGACTCTCTAGTTGTAATTCTCAAAAGATTATTTCTTATCAGATCATTTATTATTTAACAAGCGCACTAGAACGTTTTTGAAATACCTTTAAAAAAATAACAGCCGGAAAAGTTCCGTACCTACAACCAAACAAACAAAAAAAGGTATTTCATTCCCTTATGAATTCATTGCTTATTTGTAGATCAGTATAAAATTCCATAGTAACAACAGCTACAAACCCAAAACTCAACAAAAAGCCAATCGTTATATTTTACACGCGTTTATTCTATAAATCAACACCGCGTAGGCGACAACCTCACGGTACGTGGCTAAATTGAGAAGATTTATTCACTCATTAAAGATTGCAAACAATATACTGTAGTGTGTATAAACTATAAACACAAAAAAAGGAACTTAATTAATGCCTTCCTTGTTACATCGCCTCGACAACAATGTAGTTGAGTCGCTTTGCTAAAAACGTAGCTACAGCTACGGGCCAAATTAATGGTCTATTATTTACATTTTATACGTCTAATTATAACACAATTTTAAACATTTATTCTTGTTTTAAATGTAAACAACTGACGTACACTCTAGGTAGCGGATCAGGCATTTTCCATATAAAATATTCTATTTTGTTTTACGACAAAAGTCCCATTTTTGTCTTCATCTTTATATCAATATGCTTTTGAATCCTTTTCCTATTCAGACGACAATGAAAACGGCATTTCACACCGTCATGCATCACATGAGATGAATTCTAGATGTTATTTTGTAATAATACTTAAGATTATGACGATCTTATCGTATAAGCTATCTCTGCAGGTAAACTAACAATATGGGTATTTACGTTTGTACATGATGGCAAAGTTTATGTTTTAATCGTTTTTTTAAGGAAGATTTATTTTGAGTACCTATGCAAGTGTATTCATAGATACGAATAAGAATAAGTAGAATTAAATAGTGAAGTAGAAACTGATTGACTTTCCTAAAAAAATGGGACCCAAAACAACGTAAGGTTCTACCGTCACACACTTGTCCCTTACGAAATAGTGATAAGTACGAAAAATGCTATTAAACGAATGCAAAAGTTACATAACGCTATCCCAATCTCCAACTACCTCAGTATTAAGTTAAAGGCATTAAACAAAATCCATCATCAATCATTAAAACCGTATAATATCAAAATAAACACATAATAGAGACCGTGGCGCCGCGGCCGCGGTTGCGTAACCAGCCGGCATCAAACATACTTTAACTCGCTAGAGATGCATTTTTATCGCAGTCAGATACGCGACACTGCCGACATAATGACTTGATACAGTTAGGAATCTTTTTCCACGAGTATTGAAAAAAATTACTGACCTTTTTCAAGAAAATGAATATACCAATGGTAAATTTTGGCTACCAGGAAGTTTTTCACTAAGTATAAAATAGAAATCAAGCTTAGCTCTCTCTTATCAACAACGCTGAAATAAATCAACAAGGAATATTGTAAAACATTTTATGCAAAATACAAAAGTATCTTCCGAGTCCTGTAAACAAATTATGCCCAGACCTTACCTCTCCGTTCACCTACACACCGCCCTACATAGCGGGCGCTTGAGACACCGCAGTCAAATATAGTTTAAACTTTATTAACCATTGCCTAACACGTATAACGCACAAACCATTAGCAAAACGACAATCTTGTTAGCCATAAAATAACATCTTTAAATGAAAGATAAACATGAAACGTCGTATGAATTCGAATCAGACTCGAGACAGCGTCTGTTGTACCGTTTCAACTGTAAATATTATATTTCTCTTGCCAAACGAAATAATATTCATATTTGTTTAAAATTCCATTCCCATTGTTGCAGCAAATTCAGGTTTAAGTATTATTAACCTCTTAAACTGTAGCCTGTATTATTTACATTAGTTAACACAGAACGAAGATCCATTACGCAATTGTGAAGATATAAACAATATGCTATTGTATTTCCCGCAATGTTGCCTTGATATTTACGTCCCTAAGCTCTTATAGCCCTTTCAGGGTCCCTCGTTCCACTGAAGGAAATCAAAGCAACTGCAACTTCAAACGTGCTTTACGATGTCAATTCACTAGCCATGTTTTCACCGCCTATCTATATGTTAATGCGCTTTGGGTTAAGTCGTTCTCTCATACATATTTGAGATTGTTCCCTGGACGTATTGCTATGATAGTTGCGTCATTATTTTCGTATCAAAATGCAATGTTTCATCAAATCTTTCATCACGATACGTGCTCTAGTACGCCTGTTCAAATCATCAGGACAATACGCCAAAATTCAGCAATAAGCAACTCTAATTCGAGCAAACGAATAGCGCACTTAATCAGTACAAGCCAAAGATCAAGATGCCAAGTCCTTGACACGTTGACCCTGTTCGGAGCTTTTCCGACGCTGTTCCTACACCCACGGCCGCTGATTTATCTCTGCCGCGTGAGCAGCGAGCACCGTATTGACTGCGAGTTGCGACCGTATGACAATTATACACTGCCGTGATTTACCGGCTCTGCTGGCGGACTCTCTCGTTTTCACTTGTGTACCCGTTTATTGGGTCAAAGCTATTGTTCATGTCGTTTATTAGTGCACACAGAACAACAACAGTTTCGAGTATAAGAGGATACAGTTCATAAGGGTTCAATTGGAAGATGTGGAAAAGTATCAGAAGATAAACTTTACTATCTACCTAATTGTCAAAGAAATATGAGCATGTATAAGATACATAAATCTTGTGCAATTAGAGTCATATAAAATTCTGTCGTCATATTTATTGCAATGATAAATAGTGTTTAATTAAATTAGTGTGCAAGCAATTTGAAATAAATCATTTTAAACTACCTAGTATTTGAGTATGACCCGTGTCCGGTCTAGTTGTATTAACATCGCTACAAGTCAGAACATTTCAACATTACAATTTTTCACACACTGGCCTCACACATGCGACGTTCATAAACCAATGAATTTAATAACCATTAAGATTCACAAGTCACAACATCGGTTCGCATCCTTTAGTTTCTGTGATCTGTGGTTCGCATAAATCCGTTGGAACAATGTGTTTACTGTTTGCCGCCAAAATCCCCTTGTTTACAGAGTGCGTCTCCCGCTTTGACAGCCGCGGAGATTCACGACCGCACTCAAGGTCCGCCCCGCGCCCGCCGACCATTGTTCCCAAAATCAACATATTATTCAAAATAACGGATCGTTTAGGATTTCAAACACGCCTAACGGTTTCCGTCGGCTTACAAACTTCCCGATTGATGTACCTTGGACCTACCTACAACAATATTATGGCATATAACTGCACCCACGCACTTGACACCGGTAATTAATAGGACCATTAGAGCTGTATCGTTACATATTTTACGTTTGTTTTGGCCGCGCCGATAGATCGGTTATTATTTATGCAAATCGATTGAAATTTTATTTATCGCTTCGCCCACGGAGCGTGTCGCCGCGTGCTGTAGCTCCTTATTCGATTTATTACGCATGAGTAACAAAGGACAGTTTTGGTCGTGTTACCATAATAAGTGTTATGTAAGGTTTTCCGTTTTTTATTGTTATTTAATAAAACAATAGCATACAAGGAGTTATCCACTGTTTTTGCAGTTTCAAGTTCAGTGGTCCTTGTTCAGAATTTCGGTAATTTTATAATCTACATTTGTCTATATTCGAACCCGTCAAACTGAACGTTAGTTAATGCACTATTAATCATTATTTAAATATCAAACAACTTCTATTTTTATAAAATACACACGCGAATAATTCTCGCACATACTTATATCGTAGCTAAGTTATACATTCATACTGCATACATATTTACACAAAAAACATGGGGAGTCGCGCGCATCACGCCTGTCGCCTATCCAAACATTTTGTCGAACCGAGAGATTTACAGTATAAACAAAGGGGAGTCACACAATAAATACAGTGCATTTAATGTGCACACAATGATGTCCCATCGGCAAATTACCGGGCACACGCTTCTGTCCCTAATTCCACAGATTACTGAATAGTTAGGGCATAGAGTAAAGAAAGATAGAGGCATAATACTTTTGTCTCTATGTTTATATTTCGCGGGCTGATGGAGATGGTCCTGGGGGACGTTGAAGCTCGCTCGACACGTGTCACCGACGTTTGAGTGACAAACTTTAGGGGACACAATTATCATTCAGTAGGCTAGGAGCCGCCCCATATGTCCTTTTTGAAACACTTCAGCATATTTAATCCGAGAAAAATAAATAAACACGTGTATGAATATACTTTGAAATATTTATTGCATAATATGAGAATTCTACAACCTTTGTGTGTATAAATAATTGTAATATTACGTCTCATTACTATTACTTCTCACGGGCTATGACAAAGTATTTGTAATAACATCTGCTAGAATAAATTGCATAGGATTCGGTAGAAATAATTCCAAACAGATCAAAAGGTCAATTTAGATAAATGACTCAATTGGCAATAAAGAAATTCTTTGCGCTAAACATATCCCAATATATAACATTTTATGAGAGATTCTATACAGAATCAGAATAAATAAATTATGTTGTTATGTTCTTGGCATTCATAGACAAAATGTGATGGACAACAGTTTCCCAGATTCTAGTTAAGCCTTTAATAGTGTGACCTATTTGACCCCATACTGTGGTAGAAGCATAAACGTTGTGATAGACATTTATTAAATATCTTAGGTTTTCGTCAAAGCCAACATTCCTTTACCTAGTGTATCAGACGTTCAGACACAGCATAGCTACCTACTACGTAGTACAGTAGAACCCGTTTAATACGATCACGCTTAATACGATTTCTCGTATAATACGCCATTTTGCATCAGTCCCTGCAACTTGAGACATGTTTTCATACATTATTTAACGCTTAATACGATCGTCATCCCGTTTAATTTACGCTCTAACGGCCAACAAATATTACCCCTGCGACAGCGGCCGACTCAAACCCGACTGACTGAACTGACGCGATGACTGCAGTGGTTTCCTGGATATTCATTGATGATAATGTATCATCATAAGAAATTCAATCTATTGAAGATCTTATTGAGAGTGTGAATAACACACAAGAAGAGGCTCAAAGTGGTAATGATCAAGAAGAAGATGAGTCAACTCCAATATTGACACACGCCCAGGCATTATCAGCAGTTAATGATTTAAGACGCGATGTAACTTCTTTAAATCAAAAGCGACGACGACAAAAATTAGTTTCGGTTCGAAAATCTTTGAATGCAGTTATAATTCTTTTTAAAAATAAAGGAATGTTTCCTTTCAGCAAAATTTGCTATCATTAGTATTTCAAGTACTTTCCCTCCAGGGCCCATCGAAAATTTCCACACTGTATATTATAATAACGTGATAGTAGAGGTAATACACGACATTATTTTTGTATAACGTACATAATGTTTAAATGTACAATATACATACATCTGAAAAACCATAATAAATATTAATACATAAAATGTAGTAGTAAGTCCGTTTTTTATTTCCCGCTTATTACGCTTTCCCGCTTAAGACGCGTTTTTGGTTGAGTCCCTGGAAAATCGTCTTAAACGGGTTTTACTGTATTAGTATAGCATCCGACGACCATAAATGTAATTACATACTTACTTGCTTCGGCTATTAAAGTATCTGGATGCTGACAAACAGACATTGTTCTATTTTTATTTTTTTAAACGGAAATATCTATTAGTGCATAGCAACTGTTTGGTTAATTACTTTAAGTGTGTATGTAGTCACAAATACATTCATTGCTATGAATTAAGAACGTCGCATATTTTGAGACATATAAAACCGGGTTTAAAACACTCAATAAAAAGATAAATCTTAACTGCAATACGACAAACTGTTTATGACAAATTTTTTGTAACATTTTTGATACTGTAATCCCAAATAATCTCAACATACTTCAATTTCTGGTTTTCATCGGGCAAGTAGATATAAAATGGCATCCATCCCGATATTAGAAACTAATCTTTTTATTCTAAGTCTGGACTCCTCCGGCGATAAATCCTGTTCGGCGCAGGCAGCCCTCAAGGGCGTAGTGCTAAAAATAGCCGGGATGAAGGCCGCTTCACCGACGAACAGAGGACATGGACTTAGAAAGCCATTACATCGTCCTCCGCACATACATTGCACGCTGAGTTCAAACTTTCCCAACATACGCGCGAATGCAGCAAACAGTGTAACTCAATCAATGGAATAATAACCAACCGATGCTATATTTGGTAGGCACCAGTCGAAGGACGCGACGCCAGACATAGCCGGCCAATTTCGTGCCCCACAATCACGGCATCCATCCATTGCTAACTTGGCGCTCAATTTAAAAATAACACGCTACATTATACGAGCAATGTAAATCATTTGTTGAGCCTCCGGAATGAAGATTGATGGTTGTTGAGCGAATTTTAATGTGTTTCCGCGTAAACGGCCAAAGGGTGCCGTCATCATCCTCCCCAGGTAAAAAGTTATTCAATAACCGAAACCCGAATTGCTTTCGTTGAGATCGTAAACTATATCCCACTGTCGAACACGACGACACTATAAATTTTATACGCTGATGATAAATGTTTATAGAAGATGCGATAGGATCAGTAGGAACTATAAAATAGAATAGTGTTTTTATTATTATAGATAATTTAATTCTATTCTATTCTAAATTCGGGGAATGGATATTTTTTTCTACTGGAACACTTTTGAGCGAAAGTAAGTATCTTCCATCATTTAAAATAAGGGCATTTAGAGGTAATATCCCAAATGAAGTTAGAATTCACTTTCAATTAAAGATTTCAAATTTCATACTTTCTGCCTATCTCCAGACTAGATCACTAGACAACATCAGATTTAGCCAATTTACCAAACTGCATCATTTCACGCGTTTCATTGGTAATACTCCTCAAGGTTTCCAAGAATACGTGTGAATAAATAACAATAAGCTGATTCCGCATAATCAAAACGCAATAACGCATAAGGAAAACAGAAATGACATCCTCCACTGGGACAGATCTGGGTCAATGTGAGTGTCGACTCGTGGTGACACCATTCCTGGAGATTATTTTGGATTTATTACGGACTTTAAGTGTATACTGATGTTTATAAGAGCTAGCTTTCCTTGTAGTGAGTGGTGAATGGAAAGAGACACCTTAAATCTTTGAAATAACTTGATAAGCGTGCAAAGAAAATCAACAGGCAAACGTGGATAGTAATTGAGATATAAATGGACAATTATCGAAAAACTTTGGAATTCATATAATATTAATTAATTCTATAAGTAACTAGCACCTTTCCCTAGCTAGTCGAAGGGTGCTCGGATAATCATCTTATGAAAGTAATTTGTATCAAGGCATAAAACGTGAGAAAATATTATACGAGCATTAAAGATTCACCACTAGGACTCGTTTTTCATACGTATCGTATTTAAATTAGAAAAATAGAATATATTCCTATAAAAATAAATTTCCTAGTCGGGATTCCCGTGCATTTTTTCCTAATAAATATTCATTGGAGTTTCTTTAGCAGCCGATTGGGGTCGAGAAAAAGCGCGGCTTGAACGCATTGTAAGGAGTATTAGCTTAGGATTATGTTTATTGGCAGTCTCGTTTTTACTGGCCGTCAAATGGTGTTAATGACCGATGGCATTTATTACTGACGCAATTACTATGTTTCATTTGAGTAGGTATATTTGTTTAATATACCTAACTGCTGAACTTGAAGTACTTGAACTAAACTAATAAATTTGCTTTTTGTTGCACATCTTCATTAAAAGAACTTGCCAGTCTTTAGAAATAGAAATTTATAAATTATCTTTATGTTACTGAACTTTATCCTAATCTGGCAATCTGTATATCAGAGCACGGGAACCATGCCTTCGTCGAAGCTGTTATCCTCTTTGCCCTTAAAAAATCTGTGAACCTGATTTGAAATAAAATTGCCTCAAGGTAAAAGGATCTTACGGCCTTAACAAAGTCAACAATTTCCATCATTAGCAAATGATAAATAACACAAGCTCACAAAAGAGATATCGCTCACAATGCGGAATGCATCGCGTTATGTCACGCCGGTGCATTATCTCTGACGCAACACACACATCAACATTAATTATTTGTTAATTGTTTTATTATATTATGCGCATATCAAGACACGTTAATATTTTAAGTTTTAATGCAATACTTTCACGGATGTTATAATATTTACAGAAATCTTATTGTGATTTTTTCAATGCGACGATGTTTTTCATCTTCCGTTTGTTTTAACACGTTTTTTGAAATTAAATCTCGTTCTTATATTCAGTAGGTATATTAGCCAACTTAATTATCCCTAATTTTTAAGCTTAGTCCCAAAAACGGCGGAGGTATTCCATTCTTGGCGCATTTGTTAACGTTTTGTATTGTTATAAAAACCATGACTAACCATCTCTGATTAAACGTTTCATCGATCTTCACCACTAGTACTACACGTACCTACATCCCACACACACACACAGATTTCGCATGATATTATCAAGTTCATACACTTTTACCACTTAAATACGAATTACGCTCACACGCTCCCAGTTGCATAGTATTGAGCAACTCATAAACATCACTGCTATAATTTCGTTTTAATGGTTATTGTTCTACAATCTACAATGTGTGAGATTGGAATGTTGCTTTTTACGTCTTCATCTACGTTGAATATTACGCGGTTATGTTGATATGATCGCTTTTTTCGCACATTTTACACGCTGTTTATAAACAAATTTAACATAACGAAGGTAAAAGAAAAGCACAGTTATATTATTTATAAAATATTATTCTAATTTCTAATGTATTTCATCATAATTTGCAATGTTTTTTTACATCGCATCGTCCATGAATCGGTAAAAAGTTAATTGTAGCACTTTCTTTAACAAATATTTACAAATTATTTTAGCTTCGAAAAATTTCTGGAAACATATTGAGACGGTCAGATGTACACTTACAAATTATTTCACAATAACTCTATAATAAATAACACTTATATTTCACTTCACAAAGTTGGTACCATGTTCCATCACAAAAGCAACCTTATAATCCGCATTACATCTTCATACGTTTCATTTCAAATTCAATACATGACATAATCGTGTGTCCAAAATGTACTCTTTTATGTTAATACTCTTTGATGGATTCATTTCGTGATCGTACCGACGCAAATGACATTTCACGAAAGTCGGATACGTTACGTCACATTTAAAATGATTATCTCTTGTCTAATGATAAATTATGAGTTTGTAAACGATTCCAATAAATAATTACAAAAACTTCTAATTACGTAGTTTTTCTTTCAGTTAAGACAAAAAAAGATTTCGTATCTAATGCCTTTGAGATTTGTTTTTACAAATCTCACAATCTGTTCGCCATCACATTTTTTTTTTTTTTTTTATGCTGCGATAGGGGAGCGCTTGGCCACGATCTCGCCTGATGGTAAGCTGAGATGTGGCCTAAGATGGAGCGTGCTTCCCTAGAAGAATTTTTTCCCTATTTTTGTGATGGCGAACAATTTCGTCTAGTGCGTGGTTTATTTAGAATCACATTTCGAAAATATTCATATATATTTTGAATAAGCGGAGAGTTCTACGAGTTTTATCTGGTTTTGTACTCTTCGTTAAGCCACTTGCTTACAATTTTTCGTAGGTGGAAGCTAATTTCAAAGTTCGCACCAACTTCATTACAACATTTTCATACTCTTATACTTCACGCAAGAAAACTCACGTATCCACGCCGTATCTCTACACAACCAGTGATGTCATCATCTCAGATCGTTATAACATTTCTACAACCGCTCCGTTAAAAATCAACGGCATTGCATAATAAAAACCGCCAATCTCGAATCTACCATAGCAGGAGTCAGGACATACTTTAGTGCTTAGAAAAATGCAACGTTCGCAGACAACCTGTCGAACGGGTTTGCTGGCTGGCGATAAAAAGGGTTGTTAGGGGGGGTCGGCGGCCGGGGCCGGCCTTCACCCCCTCCCCCCTGCGCCCGCGAGACCCAGTACCGCCCTCCCCGCGCCCCGCAGCAAGGCCGCGCTTGCATAACCGCACACGCAAGGATCCCGTACACGATAGGATACGTATACGCACCCCGATATACGTCCAATGTCTTTATAAATCTTTTGGACTTGTCTTCTAAAGTTATATAATATATAACAGGTCTATTTGATAAGATTATGTTAAAATGGGAAATCTAAAAAAATCTTTAAAAAACAGTTCAACTTGATCTATTGTTTGTGTACAGTCCTCAAAATTTTCAAATCGTAACCTCCAACAGACAAAAAATAAAAAGTCGCATTTCTCTATATTATGACTAATTAATAACTATGATGTATCGAACTAATTCTCTGTAGAAACGGCAACTTGAACGCAGTCTACATTTTAGGAGCATATATTACTAGCCTAGTACTTATCCCCTCTGGTTATAAATAGTAAATACTTATAATTGTTAAATATGAACCGTTCGACGACTCAATCCAACCGGCTTCCCTATGTTACAGTTTATTATTCATAAATTGTTATTTAGAATCAAGGTCTGTCTCTATCTCGTACAAGATGATCTATATTTAATTTTGTGTTGATTTATTACAGCCTCTAAAGTGTTTACAAAATGAAATGTATTTTATTAATTAGACTTTTGAATTGACTTGACTTTTATTCCAAGAAAATTTCTAATAATTAATAGATACACCATTATTATTTCATTTTCATGTAGGATCGTGTTGTTAATGACTAAAGATATCTTCACATTTTTATAGGTACCTACACCAACTGCTTGCCAAAAATTAACGAACACCAATCCTACCATCCATACTATTTTGAAACCTTCACCTTTACAATTTACTGTCTAACACAATATGTACTTACTTCTATCGCTAAACTCTCTTCTAAAATCTTCACAACATTCAGCCATTTACTCTCTCAATCCACTATCACGCTAGTGCATAGGCCCCGGGCATCTCTAATGGTCGGCACCTGATTGCCGAGCGACGCCGCGGGCCACCACTATAATAGACACCCGCTATTCTAACTAATAGCCTGATTAATTGCCTTGGAAAACAATCTATACTGTACCTATATGCCTCGTTAATTGCGGAATTAAATTACGAATGCAATTTTCACTTTTCTCTATTTCATATTTGATTACAAATTGGTTATTATCGGCACAAAATACTAAAGATCCAAAAACTCTAACGTACCTACAGCATAATATTATATAATTTTAACTACCTCAGTTATTATTATTAAAAATGTTGTTATACAGAATTCCATACTATTTTACTATATTATCATAATCTACCGTGGTACTCTACATGGAATTTTATGATATGTGCCCTTGAAATGGTGATAATAGATATATTGTTTCATAGGGAACTGGAAAATATTAGAGAAAATTTTCAAAATTGTTTGCATGTTTCAAATACTATAACGACGTCAGTTAAAAATGTAACTAACCATCATTATTGATCTGTTGTAGAGCAATAAAAAGTACACTTCTTACGTTCAATCTATCCTGCATTCACCAAAATTTGCATATACATTCATACAATACATTCTTCCCAATAGGTACTATAAAAATCCGCATCAATCTAACAACAAAAATTCCTATCACAGACAACAAACAGACCACCAGAACCATAAATAAACGTATATAAATGTCAAACATGATTGAAGATTGCGTCCCAAGTATGGTATTTATTTGTTCCACAACGTATGAAAAGGGCAATCGAATGTATGCACCATTATTACATACATTGTAGGAAACGTCTGATAATAAAGATCAGTATAAAATATCGCCCTAGGAACACTTATCTCGCATTTTATTGAGACATACGGCCACTTACGTGTGAATTACACGTGTGAATGTACTTCACACGTATGTAAAAATATGACGTGTAAACTGATGGATGCGAATAAAATAACTTATAATGAATGCAGAGACTCTTTATGTTTATTATATTGCTTAAAAATGTATTTGTAGGAAAAAATGTGTTATTAGCATAATTCATGGACAGAATCTGTTCAGACTCAGACATATTTACATCTTATTTTTGGATAAGTGTTCTTTAGTATTTCCTCATTTTTTATTTATTTATTAAGCAATGCATCACGATTTTAATTCACTAAATGACTAAAACATTACATTTTTGTTACTACATTAATTTATTCATTATAATACTGATTGGTAACGAGAACCAAATAAATATACGAAACATTATACAAACAAATAATAATAATATTAAAGCTTACATACTTTCTATCGTCATGTCTTTATACTTTCTGCAATTAATGACTTCCTTACCTGTAAAGAAATAAAATGTACATTAAAAACCAGTCATCAAGGCGAATACATATTATCATATTATTGGAATAATATTAAACTTATATAGAGAAATTGCTTGAGACAATGTAGTATATACTGACATACTCGTATTAATAAAGAAGATAAAATTCCTAACTTGGTAAATATTTTATTTAATAATCAATATTATACTTGTGTAAAAATGTCATATCAGTTTACACTACATAATATAATATATAACTATGATATTACTAAAGCTTCACAGCTAAATGAATTATAACGATATATCTGATTTTTGAATTTGACAACGACTGGATTAGGATAAACTTGTAAAAAATAAAAATAATCTACGATAAATTCTACCCACGTGGAGCCGGCTCGAGCAGCTAGTAATATCTGTAGCTATGCGAGAAAGATATGTTTTTTTAATACTTATTTGTATATTTCAACAACATAAGTTGTTTCTTCATAATTTTTGATACTTTTTATCGTCGTAACTCTGTCATCATTCATCTCTGTATCAGCAAGATGCTTAGTTACTTATTACGCTACATATTTCTTTTATTAAATCATAACCTCATTTCGTGCCAATTAATTCAAGTACTGCTACGTTTCATCAGCCATTATTTATACGTTTATATCTAACATGAACGATCTGAGAGTCGTGAACAAAGGCTTGCAAAAGAGCCGTAAAACCTTTTCAAAATATCAACACAATTTCGCAAAGAGTGGCATTAAGGTATACACCCACTGCGCCGCGGCACGCTATCGACCGATCGCTATGTGATATTCTATGTAAAGCCTATCTATACTTATTAGACACTAGATGTAGTAAACAACTAACAATTTAAAATATATTATTATGTTCAATAATAATTTTCAGGGACGCTTGCGAACGAACCTATTCCACGATATAATATCTAATATTTCGAAAAATAAATATTTTTAAGATTTCTACAATTCATCGAAAGATTTAAAGGTTTTTATAATTTAAATGGGTATACAATTGTAGGTATCCAACACATGAGATTACAAACACAAAATGTTCTATCACAAAAAAATCACGTATCGTTTATGGCAATCTTTAAAATTTCAACTCATCATCTAAAGCCAGCCACACACGCACCGATCGTGACGCGACGCGCTCGCATAGACAAAGATTTATTGCGTCTGTGACAGCGAACTTCGCCAACATACGTATCGTGTACACGCGGATTTATCTTGTTTACAGCGAATTGCCGCATTGTTATCGCCGAAACTTGTGAACTTTTTGTTTATTTTAAATTTGCATAAGAAAAATAAACTAATAAAAAAAACTGATAATTGCTTGACCTTCTACAAAACTGTGTAAATACATTATGTATTTCATCAGTGACTCTACAATTACGTAGGGAGATTTCTGTATAGGAAAGAAATTTAGGCTCATGATAATTGCTTACATAATAATATTTACAATAAATATCTTACAAGGATGGTGGTGAAGAAGATACTTGTAAGAATTGTTACTGCTGGCCTAAATTCATACACAATACCTACATTATAATTAATTTCGAGGTAATTACAACAATTATAACAAATATAGTGAATAATTATGAAGTGAGATAATTACGGTAAAAAATCCGTAGGTACAAACTGACCGGACTTTGTCACATTTTTAGCGTGGTTGATTAATTTTTTGGTTAAAAAATTGTAGGCCTACTAGAATTGAAACAAATTTCGATTTAAAAATAGATATTTAAACGCTACCACCAAGGCTAAAATAAATAAGTAATTTGTGTCGATTAATTATTGATGTAAAATAAGAAATATCAACAAGTTAACAAAGGTTACAAAATTAAAATATTTTAACGTTGATCATAATCTACCTTCTTGATTCAACCATCTACAAATGTGTTCATAAACAAACAAATCACAGTATAGTCGTAAATCGCATCACTATACAAAATGGGGTCAATTTGACCATATCCAGTGTACCTAACCGCCTAACCGTCCAACTATTAACGGTCTATGTTAAACGTATACGGACGTACCATACGCAGACCCCCAACGTTTTAGGGTTAACCGTCTGACCGTTACAATGTTGCATGAATTTCATATATCTGTCAGAGAGAATAGAGCGCGTTCTGCGAAAACGCGCGATTTACGTGAGCTGTCACTTTGACAATCCGCTGATTTAGCGCGACCCGCCGCGTCTTGAGTTATTGTCTATGGACTATGCCTCAAACTACGGTATGGCATGAATGACATGAACGGCTAGTTACCGTTTAACTACTAAATAGCAAAGCTGGCAACGATATGAAAATATCTAATAATAACTTTAACTCTAATTTGTAACAGATGTATATTTGAGTGCACTTTGACTGTTAAAAAAAGAATCTACACGTATCACCTCTTAAAAAAAACCTATTTAAAATTAGAGACAAATTAAAATTAAAACAAAAAATAACAGTAAGTTCGCGCGCAAAATTCAGTTTCAACGCATCAAGATTCGTGATTCCATATTCCGTACGCGGCTGTCGTTGCGCAAGCAAGCAAGGCATTGTCATCTGACAGCCATCGACAGGCGACGATTTATCAAACGGATTGAAAACGCGACCGTTTAGTCACACTTTATGCCTGTCACATGCTATTCTCAATGTTATATTATAGAGATTATATTGTGCAGGTTATAAATAAAGATGTGATCACGGTACCGCTTCATTATGAATCTATTCCTTTAAGTTTGGAAAGTAACGAATGACTAGTACGCTCTATATTTAAATTAGATCAAGAATATTGAAGGGAAAATCGATCAATTTATTCCTTAGAATTTAGATGATTTGCAAAACAATACTCACTATTCCTTATAAAGGTACTAATCTATCTTACAGATATTGCAAACGAGTGAACGTCTAAAACAAACACACACAAACGCGGACTTTCATATCTATAACGATATTATTATGGCGCACACACACGATTTTGGTAAACACAACTTCAATGCCAAACGTATTTCCCGTGAGAATCGATTTCGTGTATCGTTTACTCGGAATTAATATTCGATTGTATCGAGCGGTAAAACAATAAATCCCACAGTTCACTGCCATTTTACGACTCTATATGATATAAATACGAAATCGATTCCGATTTTGATGGACATTACAGTTTCCCTGTTGTACCTCAGGGTAACTGTTAGCGTTGTAGCCTTTTCATTGTTTACAGGTCGTCATATTACATATTGACAGACACTTCATAATAAATGTTCTTGAACATCAACGAATGCTCATAATTCGTTGATAAAATTTTTGATCTTTAGGCGACTGCACCAAAAATAGGGCTTAATGCAAGCCCTATTAAATACGGCAATGAATGCAAAAAACTATACATTTTAAAAACTGACTTCAAACATCAAGATACATCAGGCATTATAAGCAAATCGATACAAAATTTTAACATCTTTTACACGCGTCATAGACAATTTTACGAACTGTCAAAACGCACATGTCAAAATCAGCACAGATAACACATGTGTCCGTCCCGCTGACTCCGGCTAGTCCACAGCTAGCATATCAAAGCATCACAATAGATAAACATAATGGCGCGTAATGAGGTCAAGTATACCGGAAACCGGCGCACGCGCACCATTCAATCTCGCTCACAATGGGCCCGCGGTTTGTTGCACCCGACCACAATACGGGTAACAATTAGCTAACGACTCTGTTAATGTTAAAGGTAATGTTAACGGGCTGGACGGCGAGCCAATGCGGGAATTAGATCTATCACGCACGTAACTAACCTTTATAAATAAATATTTTTTTTTTGTTTTGTTTTCATTGTATTTTGTATTTATAAGATGAATTGATTTTAGTTGAATAAATAGAAATGTTAAAACTATGTTAAGCTATTCAGGAATTTGTAGTCTCTACTCAAATCAACATACAAATTATAAACGAACGAAATGTCATCTTCAAAACATTAATGAAACTTTAGTAGCACCGTAGAATTTAAAGAAAGTCAAACTTTCTTCAATTTAATGATCGGAAATCGGAATTATTTAGTTCACATACTGACCACGTGCCTATAAGTCAAAAAATCATCCGACCTTTCGTCTTAACCTCGTTGAGCAAAAGGGTTTCACTCAAATCAATAACGGCCATATAAAGGGTTTTCCAATAAGAGGTGTTATTTTGATATTCAAAGAAAAATGCCATTTTTTATTATAAATCATCAGATGTTTATTTCATTACAAAGAGGAAGGTATGCCGTTAATAGTGGAAAATAACATCAGGCAAATGACCACCACGGCCACGCTTACAGGACAAAATCCTTTTCATGAAATTTTCCATAACTAAATCGCAAAGTGGCTGCTCTATGTCCTCGATAGCCTCACGAATTCCATCTTTGAGGTCTTGAATCGATACTGGGCTGTTGGCGTAGACCTTCTCCTTCACGTGGCCCCAAAGAAAGAAGTCGCAAGGTGTTAAATCACAAGATCTCGGTGGCCAATTGTGATCACCTCTTCGAGAGATAACACGGTCCGGAAACTTTTCCCTTAAAAGATCAATGGTTTCGTTGCTTGTGTGGCACGTAGCGCCGTCTTGTTGAAAGTGAACGTTGTCCAGATCAATACCATCCAATTCCGGCCATAAAAAATCGTTAATCATCTCTTGATAGCGCAATCCATTCACCGTAACTGTTGCGCCAGCCTCATTTTCGAAAAAGTAAGGTCCAATGACTCCGCCGGACCATAAACCGCACCAAACAGTCACACGTTGAGGATAGAGAGGCTTTTCAACAATAACTCTTGGGTTTTCTGAGCCCCAGATGCGACAATTTTGCTTGTTGACGAAGCCACCGAGGTGGAAATGGGCCTCATCACTGAAGATGATTTTTCGATGGAATTCCGGATCATTTTCATGCATTTCAACGACCCAATCAGCAAAGTCACGACGTTGTTGACGATCGGCCGGCTTGAGTTCTTGTGTTAACTGGACTTTATAAGCCTTAAGACCCAAATCTTTATGCAAAATACGGTGTAATGACGTTTGTGGAATACCTAATTCCAAAGAACGACGAGGAATGGACAAACCTGGGTTTTCTTCAACACTTTCGGCTACAGCAGCAATATTCTCGGCTATTCTTGAGCGACGTGCACGGGTTTTATTCTTCTTATCACTAACTTGTCCCAACAGCTCGAATTTTTCCACCAATTTCTGTATTGCGGTGCGACAAGGTGCTTCACGACGACCCAAAAATGTTCGAGTTTTACGAACCGTCTCTGCCAAATTTTCACCATTTTTATAGTGAATTTTAATAATTTCAATGCGTTGTTGAAGCGTGTATCGTACCATTTTTATTAATGGCGTAGTTTCTACTTGTCAAATGCCAAGAAATGACAGCTTCAAAAGTGACATTTACCGAAATAGCGGGCTATTCAAAATAACACCTCTTATTGGAAAACCCTGTATCACCCGATTGGGGCCAATCTGGGCACTTAGCGTGAAATATTATTATTTAAAATTCGTCGTGAAATGTCGTAGCCGTCGTCGCCAGTTAATAGGGCTGCCAATACACCTATCTATAAATATTACTTATCTACATTTTAAATTCATTTTGCATTTAGACAATGCGACTTAGGCAGAATTTCATGTTTCTCAGAAGAATTCATCTTTGAGACGAACTTTGCCAATGCAAAAAACATAAATTTCTTAGAACTCACAATCTACCGTGTGATGAATACTTTTTCGTCCACTGGCAATATTTCTACGGTTTCATTCCAAAAACCAGTCGCAAAAATTTGGCAACCCTACAAGTATAAGACTAGCATATGCCACTTTCTCGAGCCTTGATTAATGCCATGGTAATGGCTCTATTATGGTGTGTGCACACGATCGGCAGGCCGCGCGTCCCATTTGCATGCCACTTGGCTTGATGGAGCCCCGATAATGGGGACTGACAATTTGCATGAGTGCGGTTAACAAAGTATGAAAGGATGCAATTAGTGCGGCGGTGACCAATTAGCTGTCGCTGAAAGTTTTATGGGCAATTAATAATAATTCTATACAAATGCACACGTACGCTAATATATTAAACAATTCAACCAAGTTACAACTTTCATTTCTATTTCCACACCACTAAAACTTGAGAATAATACTACAGTTTCTTCATAAGTACTTTTCCAAGTCCTACAACGAAACTTTGGAACGCTGTCCGGACATCTAAGAAATTGAGAAGTTTAACAAAAGAACTTGTACTGATAACTGAACTAATGTAAGACCTGACAACTCTTTATAAGTACTACTACCAATAAATCAGTTGATGCTTGATTTCAAAGAATGTTTCCTTCTCTTTTTCATTCAAATACCTGTATTATCCATACATCTTAAATCAATTAAAGTCCACGTTGGCATTCACACACGTAAACATACAATTTGGCTTCAAGTCCTCGAATAGTAGAAACCAATCAATGAATAAAGAAAAGCACGAGCCACAGCTCTTATCTAACGAGATCAAGCTTTAGCTGCATGCAACGTAGTTTTGTACAAGCAGCTAAGACAGGCTGTATAGGAAGACAACCTTCCGTCGTTGTTTAATTGACACCCCTGATTGAGGGCTTGTACACAATTGTTAATCTTACGCAATGTTGTGGAATTAGTTGTTATTTACTTCTAAGTTCTATAATCTATATCATTCGAGAGATTGTAACGTAGGTATAATAAACTGTGGAGATGAGTGTGAAGCCAAAAAATATGTTGATGAAAATAACATGAACCTCACAATTTCTGAGTGAAAATTCATATCGTTTTTCATTAAGTATATACTGATAGGACAAACATTGTAATTTTTTTTTGCATAAACAAACATACACCTTGTTAGGGCTACTACCTTTACATTTTAAAGAAACATTAAGGGGCCATGGCACAAAATGTATGTTTCTAAATCATGGTTTTTGGATAGAAATCATCATATTTAAAATCCTAAAAAAATATATAGCACAGATAAACGTTTGATCTAGTGACTTTTTTGGATAAAAACACAATATTAAACATTTAACTCGATCAAAAAAAAATCAGAAGTAACATCGATTTTGAAAGCATAATCAGTTTTATGAGAATTAGGGGAACGCTATGTTTATGAAAATTTTACATTTCATTTACTAATCAGGTTTTACAGGGAAATTTTTGGATAGATTTATAATTTAGCCCTTATTTTTTTCTATATAAAATATAATACAATACGGCCAACGTAACTTGGCGGGCCTGAACATAGCCTCTGCGAACTTTCGCGCATGTACACTCGTAAAAAAAAGTGTTATAGGTATTCATTTTTTTTAACTGAAATTCTAATAAAAATGTCCTTATACAGAGACCAAGTACAAATAAAATAAATATCAAACCGCTATGAGACATAAAGCTATAAAAATAACCTAATGAATTCAGGATTCACTCACCTTTCGATATAGGTATATATATTTTTCTTTTTTAAAATACTGCGTTAAATCAAACATTATTTTTCTCGCCTGGCGATTTAAAACCATATTATTATGCTTTGGTGGCATCTTGGATCGTGAATTTGTTCGCGACCAAATTTAAACACTTAACAAATAACAATATAATAATAACAAATAACAACGATCAACGAAAACTTTTGTAACCGCCCGTACTCAAGACAGAGATAGCGACACGAACACGACACCAATGCTAACGTGTGACTGTGACACATAATTGCGTACCGAGAATTGCCGAATATGCACGAAGTTATACGACGTAAACTAAAAGGGATGTCCACTATGCGTGTCTGAGGATGTTGATTAATCGATTTTTTTTTCAAATCGATTGAAATTGAATTATGATATATATTTATATTTAATTTTATAAGAGGTTTCAAATATTCTGAATCAGTCGTTATTGTAGTGGTCATTTATAAATAATTGATATTTAACTAAATCATGTCTTACAACCATGAAAATAAAATGTTATTAGTTTTTATTTGTTATTAAAGTCGAAATCTCTTTTACTAGCGACAACAATTAATAATTTTGTAAGTCTATTTCGTTCAGTATCTCATATAAACAAAAATCAATAAATTTCAAATCGATAAAAATCGATTGCGATATTTGATCGAATAAAGGGATGATTGTGTTTACATAGAGTCAATCCCTAGCCTAGATCTCCGCCCCGCGCACGCCGCCTCATGCCACCATTTCGTTCCTAAAAAACGTTCGTGCGCAGCCTTCTGCGCGAACTTCAGGCCCGCCAAGTTACGTTGGCCGTATTGTACGCAAGCTTGACGAACGAAAGCACGCACACAAACCCGCTCGGTTCTTTTTCATGGACCGTTCTCGTTAGGGGAGCGCCATTGCTGCGAGCGGTCGGCGTTTGTTTATACAATTATTTAAAATATCAACGTGACAAGTGACAACCCTACAGAGTTTA
>CAJQZM010013494.1:0-12916 GCA_907164665.1 Colias nastes
ATAGCGTAAACTACCAACTAATATTAATATAATGTCAATTTTTTTTTGATGGATTTTTGTATGAACAAATCTTTTTAAAATATTTTGTCAAAAACTAACCCAAAAATACCATACAATGATGAAAAATCGAAGCTAGAGTGCGTAGAGTGAACGTCGAGTATCTCCGTCGACTCCGCACAATGATTTTTACACTTTGATCGCTGACCAACCAACTTATAACCTAAAAAACCAAAACCAAAATACCTAGAACTCATATAAATACTATTTTTCAGGGTGTCATGGTCCGTCTTATGCTGGTCCTAGCTCCTGTGATGTGTATAGTCTCTGGTATAGCCGCTTCGAGCTTGTTGAGCCTTCACGTTAAGGACATAGAGCCGAAAGTCGAAAAGCACGATAAGAAGAAGAAGCATGAAAACAATTTGGTGTTCAGGTCTGAGGTGAGTGAATTTTTTGATATTTTTTATGATTTTATTTATCAAGAGCAGTAGGGTACTTTTATAAAATGATTTACAGATACATCAAAATAGATAGAGAGGAGCAAAGTTTAAAGTAGAACTTGGTTATAGTAATTTATAGTGTACATATTTAAAGTAGAACTTGGTTATTCTAATTTTTATATCAATATTATCTAAGGAAAACTATTTTCCATTTAAATTTCAATAAACATAAAAAATACAACGATTTTAACAATTTTATTCATATTATGTTTAATTTTTATTAACAATGAACTTCCAGAATACCTAATCGAAAGAAAATAATACTACTTTTAAGATATATGAAGAAATTTGACAATTTATTCACATTTTTGTCTACTTATCAGGTTGGTGGCGTGTTTGTATGTGTGCTCGGTTGTCTGCTCGTGTCCTACGTGTTTCACTGCACGTGGGTGACGTCAGAAGCATACTCCTCCCCTTCTATAGTGCTGTCTGCGCGTGCGCATGATGGGGCTAGAATTATATTTGATGACTTTAGAGAGGCGTACACTTGGCTCAAGATGAATACCCCGCAGGTGAGCTTTTTGTTGATTTAAAAAAAAGTGTGTGTGCTGAACACGTGTCAGAAGTGAAACTTCTTTCGCAAGATTCAAAGATACCAAAATCGTCGCCATGCAACTTGAAATTTTACTCTCAACCTATAGAAGTTTCACTTCAAAAAGTGTTAAGTAGAATTTTGTTGGAAGATTGAATTTTTAACAGACTTTTTATTTGTAAACTTATAAAATGTTTAAAAAATTATTCGTTTTAAAAACATGTTTATTCTTTTTTGTTTTAGTAATTACTTCACATATTTTCAATATTACTTACTACCCTAACTACCATTCTAATATCCATAATTCCAGGACGCAAAAGTGATGTCCTGGTGGGACTACGGCTACCAGATAACAGCGATGGCGAACAGAACGGTCATAGTCGATAATAATACTTGGAATAACACGCATATATCCCGAGTGGGCCAGGCGATGGCGTCTACAGAGGAGAAAGCGTATGAAATCATGCAAGAATTAGATGTGGATTACGTTCTGGTGATATTTGGCGGTCTCGTCGGATATTCTTCGGATGGTAAGTGTTGGGTTTTGAGGGCATGTAGTTTGTAATACGTGCAATAGGTACATATCGCGCATGAATATGCCTGTTATGCCCTAGCATACACCACATCCATACACACAGCTGGTTAATTTTCTGTCAGACCGCCATCCCCCTTTAAAATTAGTCACAACTTCTGCGACACTTATTATTATTTAGAAACATACAATTTACAGACATAAACAAATTCCTGTGCAGCGCGCATACGCGAAGCTAACTACTACACGCCGAGCGGCATCTAGTATACAACCCCCCCTATTGTGCTTTAGCAACATGCCATATACACACAGCTGCTACAATTTCAGTCAGACCTTCCCCCCTCCCCCCACATTTTCCATGACTTGTATGACTTGACTTGACAGGATGTAATCGTTAAGTGTGCACAGGCGATTATTCCGTAACTATTCCAGATATCAAAAAACTTTTAACTGATATCGAAAGTACTTAACCTAATGAGTAAAATGGCCATAATAATTTTTTAAAAATAAAACGAGAAATATCCAAAAATGTTACATTAAACGCTCCCATACATTTGATTTCCCATACATTTTGTATTCATAGCAGATTTTCGAAATGACGTCCTTATTGTGCAATACAATGAGGAGCTCTATTTAAAGTTTCTAAATGAACTTCCCTTCAAATTTGCGAAGTAATTAAAGCAGAAAACCAAAAAAAGAAAGAGAAAGCTAAAATCTTTCATATTAAATCTACATGGGATATTCATATCTCATACTAAATGTATGGGAGGGTTTAAAGATATTTTTTTTGAAATTTCTCGTTTTATTTTTAAAAATTTATTACGGCCATTTTACTCATTAGGTTAAGTACTTTCGATATAAGTTTAAAGTTTTTTGTTATCTGTAATAGTTAGGGATAAATCGCCTGTGCACACTTAACGATTACACCCTGTATAAAACCAAGCGAGAGAGCGAGCAAGCTAGTTTAACACAGCATTCTATCCGTAAAGCACCAATCCCTTAACTTTTTTTTTCTTTTTCTGGGACATTTATTATCTTTATAATTTGTGTTATATTTACACCATACCATCCAAACATCCACAGACATAAACAAGTTCCTCTGGATGGTGCGTATCGGCGGCAGTACCCCCCGCGGCGCGCACATCCGCGAGGCTGACTACTACACTCCTAGTGGGGAGTTCAGAGTAGACGGCGACGGGTCGCACACACTACTCAATTGCCTTATGTACAAGATGAGCTATTATAAGTTTGGCCTCGTTTATACGGAGGGTGGTGAGTGCTTTTCAAATTCGTATATGTAGTACTAATATTATAAAAAGGGAAACCTTTGTATTTTTGTATGTTTGTATTGAATAGGCTCAAAAACTACTGGACCGATTTCAAAATTTCTTTTACCATTACTTAGAGGGATTCTTCCGAATCCGTATAGGCTATATTTTATCCCGGAAAACGTAAATATGTACCACGGGCGAAGCCGGGGCGGACCGCTAGTATAATATATAGAGTTAACTTTCTATGATGTTTATAAGTGTATTGTACAGTTTTTTCTTGTGCTTGATAGCCTAGCGTGAATAGTATTTTGCGGGAAAAATATTATGATTGAAAATTAATGCAATAGAAAAAAATTGTATCTTTTATGGAATTCGAAAACACGTCATTTTACAAAGCTTTACAAAGATAAAAAAAAATGCTTTAAAAATAAAAATTACAAAACTCATATTCGTATTTTACATTTGCATTTTTTTGCCGGCAAAACGCGGGAAAAAGAAAGCCATCCTATCATGAAAATTTGTAATTATTTATTTCCATAGACAATATAAAATGTCATAAAGAACACAAAACAATCACTCAAATATAGAACACACAACTTTAACCATTCCCCTTCTGCTATAGGTCGACCACCAGGCTTCGACCGAGTGCGTGGTGCTGAAATCGGCAACAAAGATTTCAACCTAGAAGTACTAGAAGAAGCATACACAACAGAACATTGGCTTGTCCGTATCTACAAAGTGAAGCCTTTACCTAATCGTGGTGTTTGATTAAAAAACATTCGATCAAGCCCAATGTATACGTTATAATATCTGTTCTAGTTCAAAATTGTCGCAAATTTATTTATTTTAAATATGAGATTTTGTAGAATAAAAATAATTCAGTTTTTTTAAAGTATATCTGTGCTTGTATTTTTAGTGTTCAAATAGTTTGTTAGGGGTCTTGATCGTTAGAAAATTGTTACCTAAATTGGTATCAATAGTGTTACCTTTAACATTGCTAGAGAAAATGTCTAAATTTAATTTTATTAACCATTAGTTATTTTTTATTTTGTATGTATAAGTCTAGTGATGTGGAAAAAATGTTCGAAGCATTCCAGACTCCGGTAGTAAAATGGAGATATCTGGAAATTTATTTAATATTTGTAGCTCTCTTAAAGCTAAATTTTGTCACTAAAATAGCCTTTATACTCTATGAAATAAAGGTCTAAGTAAATATAAGATTTTATCGCAATCATAAATTTAGTGTTCGAAATTTTAATGAAATGAAATCTACTGCGCACAAAAATTAGACGATTAGGGCATATTGTAGGTGCAAATTATGGCAATGTTTTATTTTTTATTTTTTTATTGAACAATAATCGACAATAGAATATCGATTTATTTAAAGTAATAGAAATAAATTGTATTTACTGCCACGTTTTATGAATCGTATGTATGATAGCTAGGAAGTGTTGTAAAAATTCATTTTCTATTTGAAATAAAATTATTATTAATAATTCGTGTGTTTTATTTCAATAAACAAGATTAAGGGTCGTCGCAGATGTGGCGAGGCGCAGCGCTGCGCATTTTCCACTGTTAAACTATTATCGACATGGATCTTATCAAAATAAAATTCAAAATCAACTAACAATTAATTTCTTAAATAAATAGTTTGACATTGAAAAATGCGCCGCGCTGCGCTTCGCCATATCTGCGCCGGCTCTAAGTGCATTTTGTACGCCTTACGCCTTTAACATAATATACATTCATACCTCTTTATTTAGTAAATACTTTTACCATACCATGGTATTATATTATCTGTGCTTTTACCATAAGTAAGGTGCTTACAGAGCCGCCTCCTTGGTAAAGTGGTAAACGCGTGAGCGTAGAACCGAGGAGTCGTGTGTTCGATTTCTGGTGAAAATGAAAATAAACATGTCTCTGTCTGGCATGTCACTGTCCCTAAAAAAAACGATCAGTGAAACAGATGTATGCATAATGCGTCCGTCCTTTACCCCATTTGGAGACACGGGACTTTTAAGCTGCAAGCGACAAAGGTATACGTTACGCATAGGTTACTCCTGTGTATAGTATTATACCTATTATATTATGTTCTTCAACTTATCAATATGTAAACACCTATCATGAATTCACGTAATACTAAAAAATCCAAAATAAGTTAATAATAAAGTTTAAAAACTAAAACCCGACTAACTCATTAAAATACTCTCTAAAATGTACGAAATAATGGATAAAAAATAAATAATTTATTCGTTTCGTGTCGTGCGGCGCCGCGAAAAGAGGATCGTCAGTGCGTCGTACATGACGCACGACTTCGGCACCACAGCCGTCCGACACGAAACGCATAAATTGAAAGCGCCCTAAGAAAATAGTCTCGAGGCTCTTCTTCAAAAACCCGATATCATTTTATGCTTCAATGACATAGAGGGTGGGTTCGATGTTGTAGATCGTCTATAAATGTAAAAAATATGTATGCCTTGAGCATGTGGTGCCTACTTGCTCGAGTTGTTTGGTTGTCGAAACTCGAAAATGAACTATGGTAGTATATTATATAATATATAATTTTTTTGGTCGAAATACAAATTGATATTTCCTTTTTTTATGTTTCCAATGTCATAAGACTGACAAAAGCAGATTTCAGTTATAGGTATACAGGGTGACTTGTTACAGGTGTAATAGTCTTAGGGGTGAAAGTATAGCTCATTTGGAGTAAAAAAAGGAAACATTACCTATTCGAAACTTATTTGTTTCAGAAATATTTTACATTTTAATTTTACCGCACTAGGCGTAAATACGCGTCATGGTCACCTTAAGGATCCATTTATTGAAGGGAAACTTTCTTGAATCTTTAGCGCGTTGAGATTAAAATTAAAAGGTCGCATCTATCGCATCATGGCAATACCATCAAGTCATTTGATGAATTTAAATTAATTTACTTGTTTTATGATTTTTTTAAAGTTACGTTTCAATTTTAGTGGCGATGATTTTGGTATCTTTGTATCTTGCCAAAGAAGTTTCACTTCTCACACGTGTGCTGGGCACACACGATCTTTTTCTTCAAATTCGTCAAGTAAAAATAAAACACAACATTCGCAAAAAATAATTTATTATTATTAAAATACACATTATTTTATGTCATTCCACACACTCTTCTTCGCCTTGATCTGAGCAGTCCTCCGGTAGGAAAGTATCATCGTTGTTATAATTACGTTTATTTGGTCGGAATCTTTTGTTTCTCACTTGTACCGTTTCTCTGCGCGGGCCGAGCTGAAATTTAGAGGGCAATTTGAAAATTCAATAACTACTGCATGGATTTACTTCAAATTTGGTACGGAGATAAATAAATATTTCAGGACAATTTTCACACACGGCACAATCTGATCCCATACTAAGCTTTCGCTTGTGTTATGGAAACCAGATGGCTGATAAACATACATAATATATATAATTTTAAATAGATACTTATATAGATAATTAACACCCAGACACAGAGCAAACATCTATGTTCATCACACAAATATTTGCCCCGGGTGGGAATCGAACCCACGACCTCTGGCTTGGAAGGCAGGGCCACTACCAACCAAGCCAACCGGTCAGTCGAAGATAGCTTAGGACCTGAGAAAGGACATAAAATAGGTTTTGGAAATGTCACGTTAACGGGAACTATGCGGGTTTTTTTTGACAAATAATAAATAAATGAAACATTAGGATGAATTTCGGTGGATTATAGCGTAAGTATATAAACAGCTAAGAGACAAATCGCGTCCTCAATATTGTTAATTTAACAACTTCCAAAACTTCAATGAATTAAAATAGTGAATCTTTATTTGTGATGTTGATAACTACTGAATACTGAACTAATATCGATAAAACTCTTAAATAGAAAACTGATGATACTTATAATAATTGTTCTTCTATAAAAAAAAAATAGCTAATACCAATAAAATGAAAAACACACCTGTTGTACCAATCTATAAGGTCCAACGCCATTTACAAATATATCTTTAAAGGCTCTATGAAGTGGTTTCTTGTACAGAGTTATACACTGCTCTCTCAGGGTTTCCGATACATCTTCAGGTAGATCAACTGAGAAAAATATTTATTATTATACAGGGTGTCCCACTATTGGTATACTAAGCGCGAAGGAACTTGTAGTTTTGCATACACTGATCACGTAAAAAATACTTAAAACAACAAAATTACGTCAAAAATGTTTTGCTAAATTTTTCCTGAAAATCCATGTTTTCTTCTCTAGCTTCGCGCAGCCGGCATATACCGCTACTCTAATGTGAGCATTTTGTCTATGAAACATAATCTTAAACGATAGCTCACGTGCTGGTGGCAAAGTTGGACAGGTTGCTTGTTATGGGTGTACACATAGAGTTTTAAGAATTCATCTATTTGAAAAAAAATGCGTCTAAATTTTTATAAGTATTTTTTACGTACTCAGCGTATGGAAAACTATAACCTCCTTTGAGCTTAGTATACCAACAGTGGGACACCCTGTATATTATTATTATTATAACAAGTGCAAATTATTAACTTCTTTTTCTTATTTTATTTTTTTGTTTAATAAAATTATAGCATTTCTTCAATTCTTCTACACCTAGTTAAAATCAAACTCAAACATTAGACTTCTTTTAGAAGCACTTTCGAATCGTCATTACATATTTTTAACAAACTACCTAGTTAAAAACAGTTATTAATAACAACACTGCAATTAATAAAAACTAAACTGATAAAAAAGTATTTCTAAAATATGTCTAGTTTATAAATTATTCAAGTCTTTGCTCAATCAAAATTTAAAATAAAGCTTTATATGATAGGTATAAAGTATAGTTCATTTTAAAGAATTTAGACATACTTTTAGCAACTTAATTTATTTATTTTCCAAACTCTCAAAGTTTTACAACACAATATAAACTTATACACTACTATACTTATACTCATAATGTTGTACAAATTGTATTATATAAACTAAATAAATAATATGTTAACATCTTACCTTCTTTAAAGGATATACTCTTTGGTCTAATATCGCACACTCTATAGTCCAATATTAGAGTGACGGGAAGCTGTTCATCTTGCTCCTCAGAGTCACTCTGAGCAAAGAACGCCATCTCCACGTGTGAACTGTCTAGCGTCTTGAATAGTTTGCCGTCCATGTTGAGTAGTTTCTGAATATAAATGTATGTATAAATAGCAGATAAAGCTAGGCTAGTAGTGGAAAAAGAAACAGATGTATTCCATTTTAGCAAGTGATTATTTTTTCGGTCCAATACTCTGACATGGCAAATATATTTTCGAAATTTTTTGAAATGCTGTTAAATTTCTTTGTAAAATAAATATTTTATTAAAGTATTTAAATTTCTGTTCCTCTAGGGCAGTGATGCACAGACCGCGGCCCGCGGGCCGCATGCGGCCCGCCGGTCGTATACTGGTGGCCCGCCTTACAGCATAAATAATACTCTCGTACATTCGAAAAATATTGAATTCTATTCCAGAATAAAACTGAATATTTCTGGCGGAAAAGCAAAGGGATGTACCGGAACTTAAAAATCCTGATTGGTTGTGTGATTTGGCTTTTTTAGTTGACATAACAAATCATTTGAATGTCTTGAACACACGGCTTCAAGGCAAAAATCAACTGATATCCCAGCTCTACGCTCATGTATCATCCTTTCAATGCAAGCTGACACTTATCAGATCGCAATTGAATTCTGGAAATTACAACAATTTTCAGAAGTACATATAAGAAAATGGCTGAAAAATTCAACAAAACGGCGATTAATTCCAGTTGTGTAGAAAAGCTGGATATTTTGATTCAATCTTTTTAAGACAGATTTTCGGAATTTAAAAAAGTGAAACCTCTGTTGGACATACATATTCAGCAATCCTTTCACGATTTCAGTTGAAAATGCGTCAGAGTCAATGCAGTTAGAAATTATCGACATTCAAAACGACCAAGATTTACGCAACAAATTCAACGAAGCAGATTTGCTGAACTTTTATCGCTGCATTGATAAAAATGTGTACAAAGAGTTGCGCATAAACGCTCTGAAATGTGCCAGCTTATTTGGTTCTACCTATATATGTGAACAAACCTTTTCAATATTAAATAATAATAAAACAAAAAATCGAAACCGCCTTGCAAACGAAAGTTTGGAAGCAGTTTTACGTGTTGCTACAAGTAAATTTGAGCCAAATATAAAAAAAGGTTGCACGTTGCAAGCACTATGCAGTGCCACGCTTCAAATTAATAAATTCTTTTTCAATTTAAATACATTATTATCAATTCTTTATTGTCTTTAATTATCTAAACTTCCGGCGGCCCGCCATCAGTTCATAATTTGCTCGAGTGGCCCCTAGTCTTATTAAGTCTGTGCATCCCTGCTCTAGGGCCTTTATTAAATTTCCACCCTGTATATTATTTTTTACAATTCGATTCAAACTTAATGGCGGTTTGGAAGTTAGCTGCTAATGCATGTGCGCGCAGATTCATCCCTTAACGTCCGTTCCGCTGATATCTAAAATTATTTTCTGCGCATCAGATCGTTCGATGTTCCGAGTCGACATTAAGTTTGCATCGTACTCTATTTTACAATTCATTTTTTAAAGATTAATTGAATCTTTATAAAACAAATATTAATTATTAATTACCTTCAATGCTTCATACTGCTCCAATCTATCATAATATGCGAGTAAGGCTTTCTTTATTGCATTCAGACAATCTGGCATCATCACATTATTATAATCTTTTATTATTGCGTCTAAATTGAATCCTATTGGTAGAGAACTTTTTGTTACTTCCTTGCCACCTGTAAAAAAGGAATCATAGATATATATGTAATACAAGTATTATAAAGCTGAAGAGTTTGTTTGTTTGTTTGAACGCGCTAATCTCGGGAACCACTGGTCCGATTTGAAAAATTCTTTCGGTGTTAGATAGCCCATTTATCGAGGAAGGCTATAGGCTATAGACCATCACGCTACGACCAGAAGGAGTGGAGCCACGGGGGTGAAACCGCCCGGAGCAGCTAGTGTAATATAATTATAAAGTCAAATCTAGATGAATAAAAATATAAAAAAAAAACTTGTTAAATAAACTCTTGAAATTATTTGTATTGTCTCCATTGTACAAAGTATCAATGAAATCTGTCCTTTAAAGTTTAACAAATTGAGTCTAAAAAAGTTGGTTACATACAAATATATAAATGAAGCGAATAAAAGCATGTTATATACAAATTTTGCAGAGAAACCACATGAATAACTTAAACTACACTAGCTTTCCGCCCGCGGCTTCGCCCGCTTTGTCTAAAACCTAATAAATTATATACTAAAACCTTCGTTAAGAATCACTCTATGTATTAAAAAAAACCGCATCACAATCCGTTGCGTAGTTTTAAAGATTTATGCATACATAAGGACATAGGGACAGAGAAAGCGACTTTGTTTTATACTATGTAGTGACTATGCAACAAAAAAAAGATGATTCCGATTTTCTTCTACTAACAAAATATATCATATTAACTATTAACAGAAGTACTTAATTAAAATGTACCTGATTTCATTTCAATCCTCAGTCCGTGTTTGATCTGATGCTCGGAGTGGTGTTGCATGTGGTACACAATGCAGCAGTGTTCATGCATCTCATAGGACTGGATCTCCACACCAGTAAGTAGTGACATTAGTTCTATATTTCGCTTCATAGTCTCCACCGCTGCGTTTATCACTATTTTCTGTAATGTACATTTTTAATTAATAGAGGCTTGAACAGACAGTTTTACTGAATATATCCAATACTAGCTGCGCTCCGCAGTTTCATACGCGCGGCTCTGCGCCTGTTGGTCTTAGCGTATTGATATTTAGCCTATAGCCTTCCTCGATGAACAGGCTATCTAACACCGAAAGAATTTTTCAAATCGGACCAGTAGTTCCTGAGATTAAAGCATTCAAACAAACAAAAAAACATTAAAAAAAAAAAAAAAAAACATAACTCAGCTTTATAATATTAGTATAGATATCCAATATGCATACTATAAAATTGTAAATCTTAGCTAATTACAAACTTTTCAACAAACTAGAAGTTAAAATATTGATTTTAAATCACATTTATTGTTTGTGAGATAAGCAAAACAAAAATAATAAAAAAATGAGCAACTTTAATTACAGCTCAATATGAATATCCTACTAATATTATAAATACGAAAGTTTGTGATGATGGGTGTATGGATATTTTGTTTGTTACTCTTTCACGCAAATACTCCTGAACCGATTACAATGAAATTTGGTATGTAGTTAGCTGAAGACTCAGAGACATAGTTTTTTTATCCCGGAAATCCCACAGGAACGGGAACTGTGCGGGTTTTTCTTTGAAAGCACGGGCGGAAGTGTAGTATATTCGAATTTAGGTATAAATCAATTTCTGTAACGGAACAAATTATTACAACTTTTGCAACTTACGTGAGGTTTCACGAACGCATCTTTCTTTGGTTTGGGTGGAGATGCTTTGCGTTTATATGCATGACGCTGTATTTGAAACAATTCTTCTTGCTTAGAACGTAATTTCTCCTCTAATTCTTGTATTCTTTGCTGAATTTCTTCACAATCTTCCGGCACTTTAGTAGCTGTAATAGGTAAATACTTATTATAAATTTGCAATACGAAGTGGTAGCTAATAAATTATATTCTTACTAATCAAAGATTTAAAATAAAAGGTAATAAATTTAAGTTAAAAAGCGAAAATAACTTACCGCCTTTACGAAAAAGCTTTGTTATTTTTAACTGTTTCTGGTTAGTCATATTTAAATAGGCTTTTCTTTTATTTACGGTATATCTTTGCATTATTATCGTAAGCAATATTTATAAACGCTTAAAATAGTTTCGTAAACTTTGTTTATTTTGATATTCGTAATTCGTTTTCACATCACGGTTACAAATTTGAAATTTGATTTTGACGGATCAATGATCTGACATTTGACATTTTTTTTTTTTAATTTATTCATAACCACGGATACAAGTCCTTCAGTCGCAATCTTAAAGTAGTGACATTTGACATTCACTGCAGGGTGACCATCTCATAGGGCGTATTCAGAAAGAAAGCTTGAAACTTATAAGCGCTTATCGGCGCTTGTCATGTTCATATATTTTCCTGCGCGGGCTACCAGCGCTGACAAGCGCCGATAAGCGCTTATAAGCGCTTATAAGTTTCAAGCTTTCTTTCTGAATACGCCCTTATAGTAATATGCCATAGAGCCTAGAGGCATAGACTACTTCTAACTAAAAACAAGAAATATTTTGTACAATATTAAACCAAATTAAACTGACTTGCCGATTGTGAACGTGCATTAAGAAGGCGTGCGACAGGGTTTTCTTTTGAACGCTTTGTATCCCTCCATCTCAACGGATTATGATGAGGTTTTTATAATAGATTTTAGTATATATTTATTCAGATATAAACATGATATAAACGACCGAGAAGCCATCGGCGTAAAGGTAGTACAAAAAAAGACAATAAAAATACTTGTAACTAAATATTTATTATAAAAATATTATTCTAATATTTACAAAAATATCCAACATTCGATATGCATGTTACTCTAGGCTTTACTATGTAAAGACATCCAGCAAAACCGGATATAGATTCTCCTGTACATTCATTAGATGAAATATCTTCAGACATATATTATTATTCCTCGTAATATTTTTCTATAAAGGCATTCCGACCATCTTCATTTCATTTTCAGTTAGTCGACCTTCTGACAGACGTACTCGTAACCTGCGTATCAACAACAAACTTATTAAAAAACCGAAGTATGGCAAAAATAAAAAGAAGGAATAGAGTGAATAAATCATGTTTATTGACTTTTTTTTTTTAGAGTAAGTTTTAAAATATATTTTAATCTAGTGTTATATTTAACCAATATTACATTGCACCTTTATGAAGGCAGCAAAGCGAAAAAAATCCAAAGATACTGTCCCAATCTCCTCTATAGTCTATCTTTTATGAGCAACAAAGTATTACCAGTGTAAAAATGTTTTTTTTTTTAATTACCTCTCCTCATTATGCTTGACAGACCACAGA
>CAJQZM010013495.1:0-18836 GCA_907164665.1 Colias nastes
GGGCTCGTCTTGGCAACATTTTACATGAAAATGTTTTTGGTGGGATATGTTATTTCTTTGTTATTTAATATAGGAATAGCAATTATTGTACAGCTGTGATTTATGTAAAATTATGTTTAATGTTTATCATATTTGTACAGTGAAAAATCAAATAACTGTGAAAATGAGCATCAATTATTTATTATTCCTCCTTGCAAAAAAAAGCAGTTAAGAACTTATGAAGCAACAACAAGAGTTGCATGAAATAAGAATCCAACAGGAAAGGGAGACTCATGAAAAAAGGCTCTAAATACTTACTTTGGAAGAGGAATATTATAAGAAAACAATAATAAATTTACAAAAATATGAAAATATTAATTTAATTATAAAAATAAGTTTCAATATGACTGTGTTTATATTTTCACTTGATTTTCGCATTCATCTTCTTATTCTTCTACATTATTAGGGACAGTTGGATTTGTTAATTGATTTTCAATGCCTGTAGGATCTAGAAAGAAACAAAAAAAAAAGAATTAAAATATGGATAGCATTTATTAAATATACTTTGTTTGCATAAGAAAGTAGTTTGCGTAAATACCTTGATTTAAAATAGACTCATTAATTAGTATTGTTAAATTGTGCAAAACTGCACCAGCAATAATCGTGATCTTGATCACGTGGAGGAATCCTCACATCGTTTCATTGAGTATGCGAAGTCTTTGCTTCCACACCCCGAAGCAACGCTCGACAGTTATAGTAATTATTATTCCTCGTTCGCATGTGACTCAGATCGTATATTATGCTTCCCAAAACTACGACCGGAATTCTTCTTCTTTCAGGTCCAGAGGATTCACGCTCTGTTTATAAACTTTTTTTTGACGCCTACCAATTCTAAAATCACGAAGCACCTGCACATCATTCGTAAAATCCTTACTCAAACTATCAATATCCATTTTACCACAATTTTACTGCGAAGTGAATAAAAACACAAATATTATACTCTTGGCAACTACAAAACGTCAAATGTTTGACAATATATCCGCCATGATGTCTCTCAAATAGATTTAAAACACGGTCGGACGTTTCTTAAATTTTGACATTATTTAACTGTTACTTAAACACCTCTCAACACTGAATTGGGTTTATAAGTGAAAAAAACTTTGACCAACAGCTAAGAGGGGCTCTTAAATTTAAGAGACGTTTATAAGTAAGGCTGTTAGAGTTTATTTTCGGATACGTGTTAAAACTTATAGGCGAATATGTTAGAATAAAAAATGTATTCAATTTAAATTGTTGATATTACTTTTTTTATTAGACACAAAACTGAATTGACAAGTCAATCATTCAAATCATCCGCGCAACAAAAATGACTTACAGTTCTCAATTCTCATAAAACTGGCGCATGTTGATCACAGTGCAAACGAGATCACATGATATACAGCAGCAATAGCTATCAAATGTTTAATAACGGCGTGAAATGTAGCGGTGCACTCTTTCCAACTATGCAGCTAATATAAGACGGTATTTACGGCGCCCGGTAATTGCAACTTATAATGATTTGTGGTCGCGCCTGTCTTGAAGTTCTTCCACCGCGCTCATTTACTTGACGACTTTATAGCGATTTAGTTTCTAAGTTATTAGCGTTATGACTGTTTGATAGATCGTTTTGTTTGCGCTGCTTTATTCTAATTAGCGTGTTTTCGAGGTGGCGCGTAATGGGATTTCGCTGAAAGGTATTGATAGACCGACGGGACTTGAAGTGATTGCTGTTGGCTGATAAACAATGTGTCAACGGGTAATATTTTAAAGTGGCTAATATAAAAGGGTTCGCAACCTATTTTCGTCTACTAGTGGGCAGTAAACACAAAATTTATCTTCTGTTTTCATGTGACTGATGAAAAAGCCCGTACGAGGAGTTCGTGTATTATTTTTAAAGATTGGGGCATGAAAAAGAAATGGTTATAATTTCGGTAATTAGATAATATTTTAATTGTTGTATTTCGTAATTGTTTATAAATTATTATTAAATACAACTTTATTACGGATACCTATGTCATAAAAATTTATGAAAAATAAGCGGCCTGTTGATAATGGCTTCAAAATAATCGACTCCTTAAAAAATATTTCCTTAACCACTTAAGAATCACAAACCCAGTCCCTCATATTATTAAGCACCTACATCAAAACAAATAAAAAATATATTACCCTGATAAAAGTATTTTACAACCGCTGCACAATCTGTTCGGATTTTATCTCGTGACTTCCATTTGTAGAGGGTCGATTCTGTTACCATAAAACACCTCGTTGTATAGAAGCCCTTGATACAATCTCACCCGTTTATTGACTAAATAATACCTTTTGTCCTTATAATTGTTTCCCTTTTCGCCCTTTATTTGCGTGAGTGAGAGTTTATTACGCGGGAAGGATGAGTTACGGCCGCGGTGGTTATTAAAAGTGACATCGGTTTATCATTTCGTGAGATACCCTCCTTAGTAATATATTTTAAAAGATGTCACATCAATTTTGTCTTCTTTCGTGTACCTATTAACTTTCAATGCGTTTATATGAGCGAATATTAACGAAGGATTGAACCAGTAAGTGAATTAAACTGGTTATATAGAACCACGTTTTATAATTTATAGAACTATCGCATAATCTGGAAACTGAAAGGTCTAAAATATACAGGGGGTTTACTAAATATTTTTTTAACTTGTAAAAAGCTATTATAATATGTTAAATTCAACGCGGTTTAGTTTTTTAATCTGAACAGGTACCTACCGGGTAAATTGTACGAATTCACCCCACGAAGCTTCCTTAACAAAAACACCGTACGAAAATTACTTACAATGTAAATATTTCGAAGCGAAACACGTGGAAGCTGTTTAACTACAATCAAAACGAGTACGGAATTTGATAGCGCTCATCTGGGCGTAGTTTAGTTAACGATTCACGTGTAAAGCGTCCAGGGTAAATGCACCAGTTACCGGACACCTGCGGCCCGATGTATAGCCCGGACATGTCTATAATGTATTGGCTGGGCGCCTTTTGGGATAATGGCTCTATTATACCTAATCACTTTACTTTTTCCGCCCTTGTCTTTATTAAATTTGCTTTTGACTCGCACAATATACGACTCACTTATAGTTTACTAATCGGACGTCGGTCTATAAGCCATTAATGGAAACAGAATTCATCAATACAGTTCTTCATTATTGCCATTTGTATTCGTCGCATATAACAATATCATAATAGACAATTTCCAATTCAGGTTTGAAATTCAGATGCAATATCTAAACAGTTAATTTATCTAGCCACCGTCTATAACTTGAACGAATTCATTAATGTCTTAAAGGCTTCAATATTAATCACTTTCAACTGTTGTTGAGTTCCTTCCCAAATATTTATACTAGGTTATAATCATTATGGAGTACCGTGTATTTTAATGGAGTTTGGAGCCGATCTGTTCATTACTCTACCTATATATCAACGGTCTATGTTTGCGGTAACAAGCAAAATTTATTTGTCTCCGGGAGATTAATCGCGCGATTTCTTAATTTCTAAATGAATAGACTTCTTAGATTAGTTAAATAAAATAACCTCATTTTTTAAACATAATTGAAAGAGCCAGTCTTACATACGTATTTTCTAGACATGTCGTCACAAAATTTGATAAATACAAATTAAAATTAAAACTATTTATTCATACTAACATCCATTAAACATATAAATCATGTAGCAAGCGATAACACAAGTGCCCGAGTAAACTCGATAAATCGCAATTCGCAACACAAAGATACGAGTAGGCACATCTTTTGATGATGCGATACAGACTTGATGGAATAAATTATTGATTTGAAAACATTCATAGAATTAACAAGCCTCTTCACTCCGTGTTGGAGTTTCCCTCCCGTGCCTCTTGACTTTTGTAGGGTCATATTTTATATCGTTATTTCAGTGCTCTTGACGATTTTTTTTTTATTTTTTTACAAGGATTTCTTGTTGTTGTACTTCAATTGCTTATTACTAGTTACAATATTAATAACTGTTATAACACGTCGAAATTAAGTCATATTTTTCGAAATGGGCAATATCTTGTACATTTGCCCTACGAATGGGCAATATCTAAGAAACATTTTCAATATTAGCTTTATTCTTCACAATAACTTACTAAATTATGAACCCATCTAATCCAGTCGGTTGTTCAGGCAAGATGTATATCTCCAACAATTCTTTGAAGAGAATATTCAGTTTGAAATATCCAAGAAGATATTAAATGCAACAGACTCTTGAACTGTCATCTAAAATTCAGATCGCGAAAATGAAACTTTTCTTAGAGCAATAATTTGTATGCGCTTTATACATTCCCTGCGAGTGTATTAAATTGCACAAGAATATCAAAATAATTACTTTGTCTGCTAAATACTCTTTACGTTGTCTGTCCCATGTGAATTATATGTATATTACAATTCTTTAAAAAACACAATACTCTGAATAAGCAATGAATAATATTTTTGTTACTTAAAAACGTAACGTATTTAAAAACGTAACGTATAAAAATGTTTAGCATTAAATGAAACCTCCACATAGTAACTAAGTAAACTGCTATTTGACCAAATAAAAGACTTAAAAGAGGAAAAACTAACTGCGCTCCATAATGTTTGAAATAATTCCAAGAACACTCGGAACGCTTCTTGAAATTTTAAATTGGCACGTTTTTGATGCCGCATTCCTCGTATTATTCCTTAATTCACCGCAAGCCGTATGGCTTCCTTTTGAAACTGATTAAAAAGCTTCTAAGGAATGCCTAAACAATACATTATTTATTTACAAAACAATTTCTTTGTGCAAAATGTGAGATGTAAGGTCTCGCTCGTTCCTTTAGTGGGGCAAACGCATTTCGCTGATCAATTTTGTTAACAATTGAATGCTTATACATTGAACTAGAGAAATTTTGTATATAAAGCACCTACATAAGAAGACGTACCTTTAAGTAAGATTAAACAAAATGACTGCTCTTTACACTCATTACGATTAGGTCACGTGTCGGCATTAGTCTCAGCGGTGGGACGCTTGTGGCTTTCCAAACAGAGATGAGAATTGCATTTGATATCGAGTCGCAATTCGATTCCAAATTTAAGTTCTCATAAACATCGCGCTTTATAACCAACTTTCTGGAGCACGCTTGGGGAGCTACAACTTTCCATCTGTATGCGCGTCGCGTTTGCAACTCGAGACACTATTTACGTGTCAATTTTCCTCAGTAAAGGGTGAAACAACACCGTGTATTCACCATTCGATGTAGACACTTACCATGAATCATTGTCAACGTATCGAGTATATTATAAAAGCGTACGCGTACTCGTAGATCGTTGAATGCGCTTTATTTATAAATTCCGCATCGAGAATGTGAAAGCAGTCTATAAATAGAGGGTAGTAGAAATTTTCATTCAATTCTTAACGAACATATTACGTTAATTCGCTTCTGGACGCGCACTCAACGCTGAGTGGACGTGTTGTTCCACTATCTGAATTGCTTCGAGGTCCGTCCGTTGTTTGTTATTCAATTATTGTTGTTCTCCATATTGACTAGCTTTGTTTCAAGCAATATATTCCTTTGTTTATGCGATACCCTTGCCTTTAAACGTATCGGTAGCGCTATTTCTAATACAGTTATTTAATTGAGAATACGTGTAGAAATGGAAATTACTATTTAAATCAGTTTATAAGATTTTTAGAACTCTAAACAGATGGAATGAGGTTTTCCTAACAAGGTGAGTTTAGTGTGTGGGTTTCACCTTCAGAAGTGAATATTAAAAATCAATACGTCTATTTAAATAAGAAAGCATTATAAAATGATCAATTTATTAATTATAATTATATTGGTCAATAATGCTATGTCACAATCACAGATCACAGAAACTAAAGGGAGATATGGTTAGGGGGCGGGGCCGGTGTCGCAGCAATATGTACAAAAAAGGAACACATGCTGTTTGTTGCATTCAGTTTACGTTCGACCGTCCGCGTCGGCCGGGTATTATTTGACAATGCCGTGTTGTTCCGTTAAAGTTTGTAAAAACCGAAGTGGAATCAGCAACTTTAAGTCAAATGGAATCACATACCATCGGTAAGTACTGAAAATTATACGATTTTCTTACTAAAATTTCAAAAACAATATTACGTAGAGTGATTTCTTGGTTTCATTATGTGACAGAACGACAGTCACAATAATTTATGTGAATAGTTTACAATGCTTCTTCTGTACGTGACTCTATTCAAACGCGAAGTTCGAATACCGCAATGTATAATGAACATACTAAAGCTAACAAAACGTTCGATCGTGTAGTACGGCCGCTGCTCGCGGTCGTTAGTTGAGGATGCGCGTCGAGTGTGTCCATGTCGATAAGATTCGGATTTTTTATCGTATTATGTATTATTTTACTACCTTATTTTTATATCATAATGTATTACTATTAGCTTAATATCTGATTGTATTATTATTATTTGATAGGTACTCGAGCAATAATTTTATAGTAATTATTATACATGGATTAAAAAAAGAAGTCACTTATTTCATACTTATATTACTTTACAATAAGTCAATAGGCAATGCTTTATGTACTTCATCACCATGAATGCTACCATCAAGGTGTCCATTTCTATTTTCTACCTAGTTACTGTATTGCCTATAAATTGTTTTAATTTTAACGTTTCTCATTTTATCGACAAGCAATCCCTATCGTAAACGCATATCTTGCGGCTGTGTGGTGCTGTATACGTACGTCACTTACAATCTAGTGTGCGAACGAATAGTCGCTCTCAAATTTTTGTGTGATGACACGCACACAACGCGAAGTATTGTTTTTATTTTGTTTACTGTTGTGTGCGTAAATTTGTTATGAGACACCAGGTTTCGTACTCAGCGCAAGCGATTGGCATCTCTCTAGATCTCTATGGTCACAATATATATGACCAACACGATAAAAACCTACCAAGCTTAAAACGTTATATACACACATAAGTACACCTTTACATTTATGCAAGAAGATTATTAAAAATTCACAAACATCAGGCGTAACTGCCCTCGTAAAAACGTGGAAAGTTTAATGCTTTTGGATGTTAACAAAATGAACATCGTGAGGTGTGAAAGTTTACAAGAACATCGCAACGGTCGATAAGTAACAATCCCGCACCCGTACGTACCATGTTGTCTTAAAGCAGCATTATTACCAGTGTGGAAAAGTGACAGCGCTATATAGGTCGTCTAGCGCCATCACTTTCCCACACTGGAAACAATAATGCTGCAAGATTTTATAGTAAGCCGCCTTGACAGATAGCAAAGGCACGATGGACGCGGCATTTACGCTTTACAAAGATATAAAAACTTTGTTCTACTTTACAGAATTAATTAAAACCGTCTAGATAGTTTTATGAATACACTCCACTCGCGGGATTAAATGATAGTCCGTTAAAAACTTTACAGTTAGCTATCACTAATCATAGCTGAGAGATTTAATGTAAAAGTGGATGTAAATTATTTTCTCTCGTTAACTACGTTACATTTTTAATCATTCTTAATTAACCACTTATAGCTGTAGCTTGTAACGTTGATGTCTCATGGCTTTTAATTACAATAAACGAAACAAACACATCTTAAACCAAACAATTGGAAATGCGAACTGCTTGCAAACACACACAAAAAAGCCAACAAAGCCAAACCACTTGAACATCGAAGCACTAACCTTCCAAAAGTAGACATCAAAATACCTATTTTTTAACAATCTCCGAGTTCATAAAGAGATTCATCCGCAGTATCTGATAAAAGTTCCTCACAGAAACAGCGTATATAATATTAAAGCAAAAACCTTTATAGCTTCGCACCTCGCCGGCTGCTTATTAGCGCAGGCTTCCGCTCACTCATAAACGTTCTGCGCCATTCTGTTTCTCGGCAACGCCGCAAAAATAGGTTTAGATGCGTTAGCCATCTTATGCTACTTGATGGGAACCGCTTTTAACGCTTCTTTCCCTTTTGAAATGTATGTAAGTTATTATTTAGGCGCGTGGAGTGTAAAATTTCATGGTCTCGTCATTTTGGTATCTTTGAATCTTGCCAAAGAAGTTTCACTTTTGACACGTGTGCTCGTGACACGCTCTTTTTATATGAAAAACAAAAATACAATTTTGTTTTTCATATAAAAAGACTTATAACAATAATTTATATTGAAACATCTATCATGATTTTCTAAAGTGCTTCTTTGGACATAAATTACGTAGAAATAGAAACGGACGAATGTTCCAATGTGTTAAAGGATATCATCAAGTTAAAGTATAACGATTTTCGAAATTAAAATGATATTATAAAAATACACAGTTATCAAAAAATAAATATGTACAGAATATTCACTGTTTAATCATAATCACGATATTTCATTCGACTGTAAATAACATGATGTCTATCCACTATCTAGGCTATACATATTAAAATAACTACTTCATTAATGACGACAACTCGGCGGGCGTAGGTACTTGTTCAAAAAATAGATCACGTATACGCTCTAAACTATAATTATAATATACTTTATAAAACAATAATTTATTATAGATTAAAACTGAACTTTTCTTTATCGCTTTTATACAAAAATAGACATAATTTGACGATCGATGGTCATATTATCCATCACTAAGGTATGTATATTAAGTAGGTATTTATGTCGACTAATTTTGTGAAACGTATGTACTATGTACGTATAATAAACGTATCAAATTGTGGACTCATTATTAGTTTTACAGTCCCAATTTTGTTATTAGCACAAAAGATGATAGTTTTAATGGACTACAAAACTTTAATAACTATAATGACGAAATTAAATTAAAAATCTGAAATTTTAAAATTATTATTAAACATTTAAAAACATTAATTTTGCCACATTTTCACTGATATTAAAAACTACCCGCTAAGAATGCACTAAATAGAATTTAACGAAAGAATAGGTGTGGAGAATTCTTATTTTCGTCTTCCACAATAGAGTATTAAAATCTCAAAGCGCGAAGGCTCCCACCTACTTTATTGAATGTCTCATATAAGCGTCTGGTCGATGTTTTTATTAGAAAATGCTTAGGCGTCTGCAAAATTCATTTTGAATATGACGAATGTGTTCATCTCCACTGTAATATATGCATTTTTGAGATATCTCTTAGCGGTTCGCTCTTTTAAATAAAATGCACATTGCACATAAATAGGTCTATTTGCATAGGTGATTAGATTTTTAGTAACCTGTTTTAATAAGAAATTATAAGGCAAGAGCATTTTTTTATGGATGACATAAATACACATCTAAATATTGCAATTAAATACGTATCAATTTAAAATATATACGAAATAATACATTTAAACATGAATCACAATATCATAACGTAATTAAATACCTTTAATACAAAACAGTTTCAATAAAGTGACGTACCTACCTACAAAGTTAACCGATAATCCCGTCCACTAGATTAAAATTTATTAACTCACCAAACATTAAAATGATAAACAGTCTCACCGCGCACTATAATTTAATACAATAATTTCGTTTCCCCGCAAGTAAAAATGTTTATGTAGAATTTAGTTTTAATTAAAAATTAGTAGTGTGAATGATACTCGCTGTGCTAACTCGCCCCCGAAGAGACATTGTATGCGCTGCAGCAGCGTAATGAGCCCCAAGATGCAACTTTCCAACAAAAATTGTTTAAGCGCTACAATTTCGTGACTATTTGAAAATGTAAACAGAGATTAACTGACTGACCGGTTGGCTTGGTTGGTAGTGGCCCTGCCTTCCAAGCCAGAGGTCGTGGGTTCGATTCCCACCCGGGGCAAATATTTGTGTGATGAACATAGATGTTTGCTCTGTGTCTGGGTGTTATTTATCTATATAAGTATTTATTTAAAAATTTTATATATGTATGTTTATTAGCCATCTGGTTTCCATAACACAAGCGAAAGCTTAGCATGGGATCAGATTGTGCCGTGTGTGAAAATTGTCCTGAAATTGTCCTGAAATTAAACGTATATTTCTGTGACGGATATAAAAGTTTCATATAACTACTCTTTTGATGAAGACAAAAGTGTAGATACCGAAAATAAGTTTTAGACTAACGGAAAATAGAAGGTTTAGAACAAAAAAGAAATAATTATTATTGATGCTATATATAACGAAAAATATGAATATCGGAGCTAATTTAGAAGTTGAAATTTTTGAATACATATAAATAACATCTGCTACCACTAGCTGATAGCATAACAGAAACTATAGGCCACCAATATAACAGATTAAAAAGTAAACACCACCGGCCACTCCCCTCTCTATTAGTCCTTTCATCCATTCAGGGGTTCCGTATATCAAAACGTCACACGTTTTCGGTTACACGGGCCGAGTTACCGCCGCCATCGCATAATGAAACAAATCCCAACTCCGAATACCTCCAGGTTACAAAGGCCTGCCCAATTGTTGTCAAATGAAGATTCAATTGGGCCACAATAAATTAGTTCGAACTGAGACCCTTCATTTGCAGGAAGACCTCGAATAACAAGACCCCAAGATAAGCAAGACTCCTTTATTGTTAATCCCAGTGTGGAATGGGCATTTGGCTTGTTTATTAGTTATGTATCTAGATTGAATTAACGCCTATAACTTAATTTCGCACCTTGTTACTACATTGTTATCGTTGCGTGTATTTGTACTTAACTAGCTGCCGCCCACGGGTTTTTTTAACCTTTTCTCCGATAATAATTTCTCATTACAGTGTTTTCATATTGTATTGAATATAACATAAGATTTCAATGTACACTACGTTTTCATCATGGACACTATGTCCTATAAACGGCTGCGTATGCGCTATCATGCTTGTAGCAGCTTTATATTTCTTTCTTTATTCCTCGCAGCTTGCTGTTTCGACAAGTCTTCTAGCGTAATTGCATCGTTACTATCACTTTTTGAAACATGACTGAACGGTACCAAGAAACAAAATTGAGGGGCAAAACAAAAATCGCAGCAATATTTCAGCATTTAAACGGTAAACGGCGAACGGGACGTCGTGCCAGTTTGCGTAGTCAAATGTTGGCAGTGACATCGTCCATTATTGCCTTCCGTACAAACATCGTCCTCCGGCTTACCCGGCTTAAGTGAGCTCTTTTGTCCTACCCCTGATGCTGAGACAATGCCACTTTACACCGCCCGAATAATGTCACGATTACATCAATGTTACTGCGGCTCACTAGCTATCTGCTATTTATCAATTGTTACCTCTATAGGCATCACTTCATCTATAAGTTCAATAAGTTTTAACAAAACATACAAATCTATCCCTAGTTTTAATAACAATTTACATGGTTGCATAATATGTCGTTTAATTTTCAATCTTTGCATGTTATTCTGAGATTTCTGCCTTATTTAATGTTTGTCCATTAAAATAACTAAACGCCCTCGCATCGATTGACCTCTCACGCAAAAATAGAAGTAAATAGATGTCCTGGACACCTTGACATTGTCTTAATGCGTCTATCGTGCTGCATCTAATTACTTACATCTCTAATTTCTTAAAACCACCTTGGATTTAACTCAATCAAGCGCAGCTCATTAATAGACCACTTAATGAGCATTAGTAGGTGCCATCAATAGCGAGCGTAATCATGAATATGTATATGTATATAATTGGCTGGTATAATGCTTAGTGGAATTAGCATTATGTCTTCGGCCCCCAATGGTCGATGTTTATCAGGATTGCACATTTCTATGTAAATACCGACCTCTGATTGGTGATCGTAGATTGCGGAATTGAGTGTCCCGTTATAATTGATTATGTTTCGTTTGGGAAATTTATACGTTAAGTGTAACGTTCGGTTACTGGCTGTTCGCTTGTACTCATTTGCATATCGAAATATTCAGATGACAAAAATATAAATTTGATTCAATAGTAATTACGGGAGTACATTTACATTTCGCTATGTCAAGCTCTTAGAGAAATCATATAATGTTTGATGAAGTGATCTAAAATCCTAGGACACCAACAAATATATTTTACAATATTATACTTTGACTGTCTTAGGTAACGTGTCAGAACACGGTAGTACAACAAAGTTCACGTTGTAATCGATAGCTTAGAAAAACTTACCCATGCTTATGAGGTAAGCCAGTTCAACTCGTTTAACTCCGATTTGTCCCACTTCTACAGCGATTATAACAAATGCTTTTCCTATGTAAAGCGTACAAGGAAACTTATCACTTGTCAGTCGAATTAATCCAAGTGTGTAGTCAAAGGAGTTACAAGGAATTGAGGAAAATCTTCGGATTACAGAAATAAAGCCGGCTGCTTCTCGGGCAAGTTGTATCTTCAGGTCTAAGCATGCATGACAGCGTATTACTTACAAGCTACGTGTTATAATACTTTACAAGATATACTTTACATTAGATATGAAAAAGATACAATTTTACATAAATTCTTACATTGTGTTTAATTATTTTTCTTCATTTCTTTATTTTTTACTTTCGGGGTGGCATCATTATACGTAAACCTTCTTTAATTACTATCTATACCTACCTAAAAGCGCACTATCATAACTATTAACTACCCTCCTTGTTTTAGATAACTTCTATTTGCCCCAGCCAACTAATCTGTTAAAAAGTAATTTTCCCTAACAACGCACGCTACATTTTAAAGCGCTGTTTCCAAGCAGACATAATATAAAAATACGTAGGTACTGTCGCATAGAAGGGCCCATGTACTATTGTGCAAGTATTTGTTTTGTTTCACTGAGGACCGCGGAAATTAGACCGATGAAGCGACCTTTTCAAATACATTGCAGCTCGTATTATATGCGTCCCCGTTTCGTTAACCATATAGTAAACTTTGCTGATTATATACCTAGCTACTATTGAACGAGAAATATTTTTTCATAATATGCCGGGGGTTTAAAAAAGGATTGCTTTTTACTAACGAGGATTGTTGTGAGGGTGAAATTTTAATCACAGATCTCATTCTGCTGGAAAATTATTTTATGTGGAGTTGGTTATATATATATTTATATTAAATATTGATTATGAGACATATCAATACCATATAGTACCGAATAAATACGTTTTAATTTTTGATCTGTATGAAAACAAGAGGAAAAGGGTGATAGGAAAAAATCTATAAAAGGTCCATACACACATTAAGTATAAAATGAAAAATATTGATAATTTACAACTTATAAATAGAAAGTAATAACACGATTCAAAGCAACATTTTCCCCAACACCGCAGCCCTAACGAGGCACGATTATTTCCCATTTTATAGTATTATAACGGTTTATTAAAACGGAATTAAACCGCCCAGGGCCTGGACCCTGATTAAGCACTCTGGTGGAGTGCTATGAATTTTATATGCTGCACTTAAAGCCAATAAAATGTAGCAACTCTTTTCCTTTAAAAACTTCAGACATGTATTTAATTATTGGGGTTAGTGTACTTACAATTACGGTCTTTGATTGCCAACTCACTATACAAGTGTCTCATGACCAATGTTTCTTTTTCAAATATATTATAGAAGACAATATTCATATATCCTTTCTGCTTTAAGACTAACCTTAGTAATTAGTAACGATAAAGTTTATAATATAATCTTTATCATTTCTTTTATCACAACTAGTTTCACCGCAACACAACCGCAACTAACAATTTACAACGCTCATATTTTTATATATTGTGTAATATCCGCGCTGCACTCTTTCATTAAAAGAAAACCAGCCAATAGCGCACTTAGAGCTCGGTAACAAAACCTTAAGTACAATTTCTATTAAACTAAAATATACGATTGTACTTAACACAGGGAACTGACACCGATATCTAATCCAAATCTCTCATTCTTACTTTTCATACACAAGAGTGGATCCAATCTCTCTCCAGCGTGATGGCAATAAACAATTCCACGCGTAAAGCAAGCACAAAAATTGAATATTCGGCCGGGCAGGGGACTGACGCATTAGACCGTCAAGGCAATCCGACAGGGGCTAGATTTAGGCACGTACCCGGAAAATTGCAGGCAAATGATCGATGAAAACCCCACGCCGTGTACCGCGATCAACTTTTAAAAACACACCTTCGTGTACATTCGCATGTTGTTAATATTTTTGTCGCAGAGTACTAAAATTCTGTTGCGCATAATATCGATCTGTGTAGAATGCACCTGAATCAAATGCTTTGTTTTTATGTAAAGTTACTTTCACTAGTTTACTAGCTGCCTCGGCTGCACCTGGGTACAATTCGTTTAGAGTGACTACTAAAAATCGTTTGTAAGTTATATTGTCATTTGTTGGTATGAAAGAATGAAACAAATTAATCGATATGATTATGTGTCGATTAAAATTATTTACATTTTTTTTATAATAATCATACAGTGTACAACATACCTTAAAAATAACAATTTGACACACCAAGTACTGTAACAGAAGTTAATTCCCGTGCATGTACGATATATGAAGTAAGTTAGCGTCAAGATAACTCGTAAACTTGGCTAAATACATGCTTCCTACATTGCTGCGGCGGAGTAATTCCGATTAATATGACTTTCGTTTTATTAATGATGCATGCTCTATTTATAGAACCACTGGTAGGTATAAGCCATAATATTTGGTAGCTGGACTTTATAGCTATTACAATGTTTTTGGTACTAAAATATATGCTTTGGTTAAATACGATGCTTGTTCTACTAGATTATACGCGTGCATTTGATGCAATTAACATAAACTTGCTCTTATCAAAATTGGGGTACTATGGCTTTTCGGGTAACTCTCACAAGTGGTTCAAAAGCTATTTATCTATGAGATCACAGATTGTTGAGATACGTACTGAAAATGGATCATTGCTAAAATCCTCCCCGCGAGCTATTTTTAGAGGTGTGCCACAGGGATCCATTTTAGGACCCCTGCTCTACATCCTCTACAGTGCTGACATAACCAAGTGTTTCCGTTACTGTAGATATCATATGTACGCGGATGATATCCAGCTTTATATATCTTGTAAACCAAGTTGCACACCGTTAGCTGTACAAAAATTAAACGAAGAGTTACAGAGGATTGTAGAATGGTCTGAGGAAAATTCTCTTATGTTGAACCCTCTGAAGTCTAAATATATTATTCTTGGAAGTAGGAAACAAGTAAAATCAATCATTAATGCTAAACCTCAAATTATTATTAACAATAGTGTAATTGAAAGTGTCAAAGTCGCATGCAACTTAGGTCTTACAATTGACCCACAGCTCCGGTTCGAAATTCATTTAAATAATGTTGTGAGAAACTGTTTCTATAGACTAAAAATATTATATTCGTTTCGAAATTTCATATCCATATCACTCCGTAAAAAATTAGTTGATAGCTTAATCCTCTCCAAACTAAATTATTGTGATGTAGTTTATGGTCCATGCTTGTTGGTCAGAACGGAGCGAATGATTCAGAGAGTTCAAAACGCATGTGCACGATACTGCTTTGGAATACCTAAAAGAAGTCACATAACACCTTATCTTAATAAAAATAATATTTTAAAAATGGCTGCAAGAAGGAGATTGCATCTGGCTAATATGATGTTTTCTATAATCAAAACGGAATCACCAAAATATCTTTATGATAAGATTGGATGGAGAGAGCAATCAAATATGTATCCTACAAGAACAACAACGAATCCTCTTAAAGTTCCTAAGTATCGTACAAGCGCTTTTCGAGGTAGTTACAAATGGGCAGCAACCCATTGTTGGAATGATTTACCTCCTCCTATTCGGGATAAGAAATCAAAATTCTCATTTAATAAACATTTAACAGCGTACCTTTTAATCAAACAGAAACATGTTTAAACATTTCATTGCTCGTTTGTAATCCTACGCACTTGTCTGGTTTTGGCTTCAATGTATTGTATTTATTGATATATTTGTTCACTTAACAAAATATACATTGTTTATTTATAAGTACTACTATTTATTTTATTTGTTATATTTATATTAATTATTTATTTATTACCTATATTGAATATTAACATTAAGTAAATCTTTTTATAATTAGATATATAAATAAGGTGTCGCTGAAAATCAGCTCTGCAGTGAAAGTCTATGCTTTCACTGTAAAATGCTGAGCGGCATTCCTTTTAGCTAGTAGGTTTTAGTAATTAGTTTGTAAGTACATAGATTGTTAATTTTTAATGTACCTGGCCTGCTTGCTAATAAAGATTTTATTATTATTTTTTATTATTATTATTATTAAATATAAACGTAACTTATTTTAAATGAGTTCAAAAGGAACACAAAATTATTTCTTCGCGTAATTATATACAGAATCTTATATTAAAGTCAACCTTCTGTCAACGTAAAATCTACCTTATCAGCCTTGCTCTAAGGTATTTTTCTGTACGAACCCTTACAAGCAAGGTCACTAACCACTAAAACTATCCCAATCTCCGTAATGCAAATGATATTAACCCAATTCGTTGTACAATATTCATTTACACGACTACAAAGTCTTTAAAGACAGATTTAGTTGTCAGGCTCCAGACAGGGAACGAGACAATCGCCTGAAGTGCTTAATGGAATTTATTTTCCATTTTCACTGACCGATTTTGGTAAGGAACTCTTTGAAGGTGGACTTTTTGAGGGCATAGTTCTTTATGACCAGGGTATTGATGTTCCGCAGGCCACTACTTCAGTATCTTGATTTTAGGTTCAGTGGAAACTGATACATCTAATCAGTAGCAAGTCTCCAATGGTAGAGAGCAGAAGGCTAATACTACAGGCTGTATTTCTACTAACATAAACTTTATTTTCTACAATTTTATTATTTCGTCTATTTTAACCATTCAATATAGATATTCATTTATTTATTTATTATTCTACTTGCTCATAAATCGATGAAACATATTTCCCCTGACCTCACCAGAAACAGAAATAATATATTCCCCACGAGTATGATCTTTTATCTGCGAGAAGTATATATCATACAGTTAAGGCATTATAAAACCAACCACTAACGCTGATATCCACATAAGCATCGCTCCATTATATAAAACTCATTTAAAATTCACGAGCAAGATATACAAATGTATACGTAAGACGAGGATTTAAACGTGCCTCGAGGAGTTATTAAAAAGTTTTTTCATTCAGACGAAGAAGTTTGTGGTTAAGTGGGCAGGCTGGGAGCCCGCGGAGTGACCACGGCAAAGCAAGATAGCTGCCTTTCGGCGTATACGATGCAATTTTTAAACATTCCTCTCCCCTATTAAACTTGGCTTTTATAATAATTTGAGATATACGCTTTAATTATAAGAATAATTTGGATATTACATCCAAATTATTCATATTAATAACTAAAAATCATAGTTGCATAATTTTAAATTACAACCTACCTATTTATGCAACGTCACATTTATGAAGACACACACATTTTTTTATTGTAGGAAGAGCATGTTAAGGACTTATTTCGCCAGTTAAATATTGAGGACGCCAGGAAAATATTGAGTTGTTTTTATTTTAATTGAACATTTCTAGCTAGCATAATTTGAAAAAGCGTGACAAAACATTAAACAATTTTCCAATAAACATTATCCAGAAAAATACAAAGATAATACGCAAACATCGCAAAACGATATTTCTCACCTACTCCAAAACCACGTATCTAACCCTACCATATTGATAACAAACAAAAACCTTTCTAAGCACCTTCGAGCATTGTAACGCACCTTGGGTGCGAAAAAACATACAACTCTTGAAAACTCGACAAATATTTGCGTAGCACAATGAGGTGAGACGCAAACCGGATTGAAAAACACCTAAGTAAACGGGATTATGTTATTCTGTTCTGTTTCTTTACATAATCCGAGAGCCGCAAAATATAACCCCATCACGATACGAAATAAGTTCTTGAGCATTTCATATGGTTATTGTAATACCAACACTTGGAGATCATTTTTTCAATACGTTTTGCTCTACGATCATCGTATTATGCACTGTAACAGTATTCCACCTTATGAATTATCTTAATAATGCATCCTTAAAGTAGTACGACATTGACTAAATTGCCACTCAATGTACACAACATATCATACAACATTTGTAGAATTTTCTTCTTCTGTAGATCAACAGAAATCATTTAAAAGTACAAGTCTGCGTTACTCTTATTCGATTCAATAATCGACCATACACATCCCACACACAACTGCATTATTCAACATTACTGAAAGAGCATGTTAAATATCTATCCCTGATTAAAAACGGCTTACAAAAGATAAATCACAAAAGCCAAGTAGATAGTGGATACGTAACGTATTGTCATTAGAACACGGTCCACATTATAATTTAACCGGGACGCAAGTTGGTCCGCAACACGGATATAAATGTTAATTCCCGGAGCATTGTGCAAGTTGCGATGAGTTTGCGAATAAATTATAAATGAGCGTAATACGTGAAAGATAATCTGTCGTTCCGTTTGCTTTGGTTTGGTTTTACGTGCTGTTTAGATTTTGTAATTGGAGCTGCACGTACTATACATTGTTGAGGAGTCTAAAACGAATTGAATATAGAAATGTGGGCTCCTAATTATAGTTTATTGTGATATTGTACTATAGACATTGTAAACTTGAGAAATGAGAATACGTAGTTTGTTTATGGTATTTTTTTTTAATTGCATCGTACCGCTTACTCACGGATGACATGTCAACGCTCATTTCAATGAGGTATTTTAAAAGTAACACGTAAAAAACATCAAATAAAGCTTCTAATTTTACTTGTGTTTCGACTTTATAATTGTTTTAACTGTAAATATTAAAAATTCTGCACTCATTACATAAAACATAATTCTACCAATA
>CAJQZM010013496.1:0-36135 GCA_907164665.1 Colias nastes
AACAGTAAATAGATATTGGATTTATAGTTGTCCTTCCGCGCAGACTATATAATTAAATAAACGTGCAAAATTAAGTTATTAACTATGTAGATGATATTTTTTTCTACATTTCTTAATTAATCTTATATATAAAATTCCCCTGTCACAATGTTAGTTACCATACTCCTCCAAAACGGCTGGACCGATTCTCATGAAATTTTTGTGTGCATATCGGGTAGGTCTGAGAATCGGCTAACATCTATTTTTCATACCCCTAAATGATGAAGAGTAAGGCAGAACAACGTTTGCCGGGACAGCTAGTTTTAAATAAAAATATGTTAGGTAGACAGACTGAAATGACAAGTTATTGCAATTTGAATACTATAAGAAACTAGCTGCTCCGCGCGGTTTCACCCCCGTAGCTCCACTCCTGTTAGCCGTAGCGTGATGATATATATTGCCTATAACCTTCCTCGATAAATGGGCTATCTAACACCGAAAGAATTTTTCAAATCGGACCAGTAGTTCCCGAGATTAGCGCGTTCAAACAAACAAACAAACAAACTCTTCAGCTTTATAATATTAGTATAGATTACACACAAGGGCGGGTTAAATATTAGTTTGAATGTAATAAGAATGTACTGCGATTCTACACAGCTACCTAATTGATGTAGGTAGTTGATAACAAAACGCAGCAAGTCAACGACTATTAGCAAAGTGAGGGTAGTTGGGTCAAACGTCGTATAAACAACGTCCGAGCCCCTAGGCACGATTCGTACGAATGCGCAACGAGTCAAAGGAAAGCGTAGTATTCGACAGCTAAGCATGTTCAGACATAAAATAATGACAACTACATTGACAACTATTCATCCACAAAAATACTAAATTAAAAGTTACGTCTAACAATATAATAACAATGCAAATCGGTTACCTACGGTCATTGACTACAAATGCGTAGGTCCTTGGAATGTGATACAGAGATGGATAGCAAGGAAGTCTATAAATCGTTAGTAGGCGTGTGTCCAGTTTCTTAAGGAGGAAGTCACAGGCTCGTACAATACAACAATGATGTCGCGTATTTGACTTTATAAATAGTGCAATCTGTTGCTTTTAACTCGATCAAATCACTCGACACAATTTGCAATCGGAAATAGTCTTCACATCTTTTTTTATTACTGAATAGAGGTAAATTTTCGTATGGCTTTTTTTTAATTTTCAAAAAATATAGATACCACATAGACCCATTTACACAGCAGAGGCAGTTAGATGTAGGTACTGTCACACTCCTACGGAATAGCAATATTTCGGCATGCTGCCATCTGCACAGAACATAATATATACTCAGGCCATCTGTGTCCATACGAAAAACTATAAGTATAGTTAGTTAGTCTTTAGGTATTATTATTATGATGCTGCCAAATTAAATATCTTTGTTTCAGAAGATACTAAGTACCTACCTATTATTAAAGTGAAACTTTTATTACATCGTCTCAAACTTTTTGGTCTGTGTAGCGCATGTCGCGTGACGGTCGAACCGTACGATAATTATCGTACAAATACGATAATTTTGTGCCTAAGTTTCACTTTTACCGTGGTTTCATAAAACCATACAACATTTTTATTATTACTATCACACCAAACACTTTATTATCAATTTCATTATCAATCCCCAGGCCAAACCGCCCGCACCCGGTGAACCCTCCTACGATCTCTGGATTAAGGAAAAGACAGATGTGCTCCAGTCTCTCAATAAACGCGCCAAAATGATCGCAGAAACCTTCAATGCTATGGAGGGCTTCAGCTGTAATGTTGTGCAAGTGAGTGACACACATACATAAGCGGAGATATATTACACACTAGCTGCTCCGCGCGGTTTCACCCGCGTGGCTCCTCTCCTGTTGGTCGTAGCGTGATGATATATAGCCTATAGCATTCCTCGATAAATGAGCTATCTAACACCGAAATAATTTTTCAAATCGGACCAGTAGTTCCCGAGATTAGCGCGTTCAAACAAACAAACAAACTCTTCAGCTTTATCATATTAGTATAGATAGGCTAGTATAGACACAAATACACATACAAGCGAGAATATTCAGTTTACAAACACGCGAATAAACTCTCACACACTCATAGACACGCGAATACACACATACGCATACACGTCTCGCAGACATAAGCACACACGCATTTACACGCGTATGCACACACACACACGCATAAGTTTATAAATTTTAAATTATTTAAGATTTTTTAACTGTACTGCATATTGTCTAAAGTAAATAGTAATTTAAAATAAATAGCTTGCTCGATAATACGAGCGTGTAAGCTTCACTTATAAAATTTTCTTATTGATGTTTTTTATCTTTTTTCACATAGGTTTCTAATTATTTATTTTTAATTTTTTGGCTTTATATTTATTACCAGAAAGGTTTCTAATTATTTTTTCTATTTCTTGGTTTTGTATAATCAGATTGTTTTGTAAGTAATATATAATTGTTCTTAGGGAGCAATGTACGCGTTCCCGCAATTCAAATTATCTCCGAAAGCGATCGAAGCCGCGAAGAAAGAGGGCAAAGCGCCCGACGTGTACTACGCGTTCAAACTGCTCGAGCAAACCGGTGAGATAATATCTTGTATATAATTAATGTATAATTATTATAATATCTTGTATATAATTAATGTATAATTATTATAATGGTTAACTAGCAGTGTCCCGCGGTTTTACCCGCATTGATACGCTACTATTGTTAGCGTGATGATAAATATAAAGTATATAAATATAAAATCATGGTTGGGTAGAAACTAGAAGCGTCTTTGTAACTTCGGGATAAATATGTATTACATTAAGTTTTCAATGTATTTATCAATTTATTAAATGACAAGTAAATTCAAATATAAATTAGCAATGCGCACACATTAAAATGTTATCTTTTCTTTAGCCTTTTTTGTAAAATTTCACTTTTTACTCTATTGAAAATTCATTTTTGCAACTATATTAATATTCGTAAATATAGTAGGTAACTTTATTGACAATTATTTATTTGTTCTAGGTATCTGCATAGTGCCAGGCTCAGGTTTCGGCCAAAAGCCCGGAACATACCATTTCCGCACGACAATCTTGCCGCAGACGGACCTCTTGCAGGAAATGTTGGACATCTTCCGGAAATTCCACGAGAAATTCACAAAGGAACACGCGTAATTAGGACATGGAAATGCGGAATGTGATTTTTTTAAATTTTCATTTGTTATAAGCACGCTGAGGGGGGATAGGCGATGATATAGAAATTCGGAGGACTTAGTGCCTTTAATTATGACGTGAATTAAATAATTAATTATACAATTAGGTATTAGTTAATAATACCTATATAATATGTATTAACCATTAATGTTCTTTTCTTATATTCATCTATTACTGTTAAATTATATTTAGTCAAAACATTTATTACGTACATAAAAGGTAGGTAAAGATATTTTTCAAAAAGTCGATTTATTCCCCTTGCCAGCGTTTATTATTAATTATTATTATTTTACAAAGTTTGCCAACAGGTATAGTGATATGATATTAATTTTTAATTAATTATTGTTCAAATTAAAGACTATATTATTATTATGTGCTTAAAAACGTACACCAATTGCTGTGAGTTTTATGTTATTGTAGTAGGAACAGATAAATTTAATAATATATTTAATTATTTTTGCTCATTGAAAGAAAATCGTAAAATGTAACAAGGAATGTTTTGGTTGTTTCAATACGAATTCGTATTTTAAAGTTTTGTTAAAATATTGTTTTTTGTTAATAATTGTGAATTTTTTGTATCGTCAAAACTGATTAACCTTCTAAAGGTTTTGTGCTTTTCAAATATATTGTTATTGATATTTATAAATTGTTTTCATGATGGCAACTGATTTTTCTCATATTATATTTTAGTGATAAAATTTCACAGGAACGTTTGTTATTATGAAGTTTAGACTAGTCCAGTCGTGCCATTTTATTGAAACTAATGTTGCACAAAAACCCTGCATTTTTATCATTTCTAAAACAGTTCCTAAAAAGTGAAAAACAAGTATTAATTTAAAAATGTAACTGCTATAGTATACAGTCGAAATATAATATAACATTGCATTTGAAAGTGTGTTTTATATTTATTGAAATAGAGTTGAAAATAGTGATGAGTGAAGTGCGACATTCCCGCTGTACCATTGAGATTGTTATATTGTTAATAAACATATGTATTGATATTTGGTGTTTTATTTTGAACCTTATATTACAAGAATTCGAAATGATTTACCTGTGAACAAAAGATCACTTCGTACTTGGACACACAGACATATATTTTATGTTAGAGTAAGATCCCAGGGCCGATTGGGTAGTGTTAGTATGCGCTACCATCGTACGCCTACCTGCTAGCTTGGTTAAACAGCCATTTTTAAGGTATCAAGTGATCAAGGTACATAAAAACATTACTTACTATGTACATAATTACATAAAAGCTTTACAATTACAAAAAAATATGCACACACACACGCAAACATACACAATTTTTTTTACTTCATTTTATTCACAAATTCGCTTTCGTAGTAATTAACTTAATTTTTCGTAACTTTTGTTATTTTCTAGCTTTTACCTTAGTTTAGGGTGCCTTATATTGAATAGAATATGTTTCGCTTCGCAAAAAAAAAAAACAATAATGGGCTGAAATACTATGAAAATATAAATTAAAATAAGAATGCGATACTTATGTCTGTGATAAAACGAAGAAGCGGGCGAAATGCTAACTGTAATACCTTATACATACAAAAGATGTAGGTATTTCTTATTAATTCAATACTGCTGGCAACGGCTGTTCGAATTTGTCGTAAATCTGCGGCAAAAAGAATAAAAACTAATAAAACGATATATTTTATAATAAAGACTTCCAGTATGCTTCCAGTATTTCTTTCAAGTAGGTAAAAGAGTAGGTACGTCTTTGTATTCATAGATATCTAAATCTCTATTAAGAACACGTGGTGACAACTACTTATTTATCACAAAAGCCTGGATCGATTTATATAATAAAAAACAAACCAATTAATAGTTATAAACATTAAGAACCCATAGCTCGCACCGGCACCGCTCTTTCCTAGAGTAGGGTTATTTTTGTATCTTTCAAATTTTTGAGAGTTATTATATATGTATTATGTTCAGGACATAGACAACACTTATCCAAAAAATATTAAAATCCGTTCAGCTGCTGTTCTTGAGTTGTCTTTATATAATAAGTATGTAGGTATGTAAATAGATAATATAAGTTATAACCAAAAGTGCAATCAGAGCAGTATGGTATTTGCCCTTAACGGGTGAGTCCCTACTATAAATTGCAGGCTGGTGAAGTACCGGGCTCTAAGGAAACTCTTCTTAAATATATCTTCACAGACAGGGTTATCGTTTATTGTATCTTGTAATTACCTACTTCATAATCTGCAATTGTTTATATTATTGTATTGTATTGTTATTTGTTTATGCACTTAGAAGTAGTTTAGAATTTATAGGCGATTAATTAGTTGTATGTTGTTAAATATTAACAATTGGTAATCTTTTTACAGAATACTATTTTTGTACGTATGCTTGAATTCCAATTTGTTCCGATGGTGGGCTAGATTTAAAAAAGTTTATTATAAATTATCTATCGTGTATCTTTCTAAAATTTAATTTTTAATATTTTTAAACCTTATTGATTTTCACATTTATATCTGTTAATAAAAGATAGCGATAAATAATAATTGAAATGAAATAATATTTGTGAGTCATTATTCAGTGTGTACTTAGCAAAATAATTGTGAATAAATTTTCTTACCCAATTCCATTTATTCGGAACCTTATTTCTAATATTTCATGTCCCTTCATAATTATATTACTCACACTGAAAACAAAAAATAACCCAACGATGCCAACACTACGCATACATTTTCGACACAAGGAAAAGCGTCGCAGATCGATTGAAAGCCAATTCCGTGACACGACAATCCCCCTTATTACCAACTGATACATGCCGTTTTTCGATACACGCGCGTGTCGCGTACAATTTTCGGTAATTTCCTAAATTTCCTGTTCATGAAACGGATAAGCACCGTTATGGGATATCAGATGAAATATTTGCGTGCGAAAGTGTTTTTTCTTGCGGCTTTTTGTTTCTGAATTTGTTGGGAAAATTCAATAGAAGTTCCTTCTATATGGGAAGTTCCATTACTGTAGATTTATGGTTACTTTACTTGTTTTCTTTGACATCGTAAAAGTGGTTGTAGTTATTTATATTTATGTGTCTAGTTCTATCGTTATCTTATATCATTTAGTATTATCTTATAATAATAAGCGAAAGTGTGTCTGTCACCACGGTAAAACAACTGAATCGATTTTGATTAATTTTCGGAAAGGTATTAAGTATCTAATATACCTATAAAACTATCCTGTCCTGTATTTGAAGTTAAACTCCTACGAAACGCCTTATACCAAAATATAAGAAATATATTTGGAAATAGAGACAGGTAAGTATTTATTACAATATTTTCTTGGATCTGATATTGTAGAGATATTTACTACCTATGTTATTAAATTATTAGGTACTTACTTTAGTGCACGAAGATGTTTCACTTTCACGATTTAAATATAAATTGTATGCATAATGCATTGTCTGCTAAATCAATACAAATACTTTTTAAGGTTCCGTACCCAAAGGGTTTATTTAAGACTTTATCGCAATGCGATAATGTCGCTCTACAGTCTACCCAATAGGCAAACTTTTACTAAGACTTCGTTTTTATGTTTGTCTCTCACTGGCTGTATCTCAATTCTCATGAACCGTGATGTAAAGTCGGTTGAAAAAACATTATAAGTACCTATACATTTATAAAGAACAGAAAAAATTCGATCATCGTCGATTCAAAGCGGGATGATAGAATTTTTTCTATTATTTAGATATAAATTTATATTTATAAAGCATTTGAATGCCATAAAACCGAAAATATCTAATTCATTTAAGTATTCTAGTTGCCGCTCTAACAACAAATGAAAAAATCTAGGTAAAAAAGCTAACTTGAATGGGTGACAATTTTTTGCAGTTGCTCTTTATCTTATTTTTTTGGAACTCAGTCGTCCAACTCGTACTTGACCGATATTTAATTACCCGCTAACTCATTTCCAATAAGATAATTACATAAGAGTCAATACATCGACTGTAAATACGAGAATATAAGTATCTATATCAACGAGGTAAACCTGAGATGGGAATCACCGCTGCTCAAATATAAACACTGATTCCTGCAACTTACGCGCAGTTTAGATTTGAGAGTTAACTAGAAAAAATCATGAAGTTAGAAAAGTGTTTAACTGGTGATAACATAAATAAGAATTTGTTGAACATTCGCTATGCGGTGCGCGGGCCCATTGTGGACAGGGCTCAGCAGATTGAACGGGAGTTGGAAAAGGTTTGATATTCCAAATTATTCTTGTTTTATAGCTCTATTATATTAATATTATTAATGATGGTGGGTAGCAGGTAGCACTAGGTACTACAGTAATGAAAGAACGAACACAATTTTAATTGTATTAGTTAAATTTTTAAAGAATAGAAAAATCCCGCGTCTTTCGCTTTGCCGTGCTGACCTCTCAGCTCAGACCCGTGATCCCATCTCGGCAATCAAATTTATTTTACTCTTTCGCTTTTATGTTCCTTTAAAATTTTCTCATTTTAAAACATTTGAATAGAATTAGTGCAATATAGAATATGGTGTAATTTAGAAGACTTGATTAATTGCCGCTGTTTTGATCCTCTTACTACCTTATACCTAACTAGATGTCCAACAGTATTATTTGCTATGCGTTACCGATTTCTTTCGGAAAAATGTCAAAAAATTCATAAAATATTTAAACTGTTTATAAAATCGATTACTGAATATCATCATAATTTAATATATTTTGATCTAGAATACCATTCATAAGCAAATAGTTTTCAAATCAGTATAATAAAGATAAAAAAAAAAACATCTTAATTATTGATAAAAAGATTAATAAACATTAAACACGCATTACATTGGTCATTGACCAATAAATAACATCAAAGAATTATAGCTAGTGGGCCCTTTAGAGACGGAGGGTAGAGATGGAGCGTTCGGCCTGTCCTCTCTGAGGTCTACTGCTATAAATTTGTTGTCTTTATTTCCTTTGAATTATATTGTAAGGCTTTCGTTCAGCTACGAGTATTGTTTATTATTGTTTATCAAAGGAACAAATTATGAAGGTTTATTCGTAGGGTCGGAATTAAATTCGGTCGTAAGATAGTGTAGACTGTAGACTGTATTATTTCAGTATAGAGGTACATAGATATATTATAGGTACTAAATAGGTTAAGACTTCGCTGATGTATTGCACGGATAATGCTAGAGAGTACCTAAAACGTCTCTATTTATTTTTATTATTAGGTTCCACAGCTCTACATAGTTTTATAATTTATTTTTACTATTGGAAATTATTACCTACAACTACTAAGATAATTATTTATTATAATATCATATCATAAAGTTCTCGCTAGATTTCGTAGTTTGCACAATTTATTTATGTAATGGTTTGCATAACCGACTTCTCGCAAACCTAGAAATTCTTCCAAACAACAATATGTATTACAATTAAAACTATTCTCTATATGCATCTATACAATATACACGCGTCACGGAACAATAAAAGCAGACATTTGGGAGACGCGGACGGCTCGTCTCGCAATATTTATCTCGATGTTTGCGCCGCAAGCGGTACGTTATCACGATACAATATGCCTTTGTTCAAAACTCCGCTTATTTAATCCATATCTCTCTTACTTACGCGTTTATGTTATTTACGAATGTGTTGGAAATGTTTCGGTTATTGTTCAGCTCGTATATTATTCTATTGTCCTTATTTTTTGTGGTTAGGATGATTGATGGGCATTATAATATAGGATGTTCATTGAAGAATATTATGTTCCTAATTAATAATATTAAGATACAAAAATGTTTGTATATTGATGTATGTATTATTTATATCTTTATTATATTTAAGGATTAGATGAAAATTTTCAGAGGTTTCTTCATGAAGGTTTCATAAGCTCGTAACTAGATGGCGCTACATGTATGATTCTAGGTCGAAAACAAATGATTCGGTAGTTCTTTGGGATTGTGTTTTCAATATTGATATTAATTATTTCAATATGCGATTTCATAAAAATATATTAGACAAAAAAATAATGTCCTGTATAATCTACGCACTTATGTGAAAATCAAAATTAAACACAAAAAAGGAAAATTATAAAGTGTTAAAAATATGTCGGCAATATGAATTATATTGAACACATTAAAAACCTAACCCTTCTCAAACATTCCATAATCCTACCAAACAAATTAAGACAACTAAAAGAATAACATTCATTACCTACAATTCGTTGTATAACAACAAACTACATGTATGTAGTACATGCCGCCAAACTACATGTACCTATTGTAGTACATAGCGGCATGTACTAGCATTGCCGCAGCCGCCATCGGCAGATGTAACCCATTGTGCTCGGCCCTGGCACATTTCTTCCCTTACCTTTGACCGAAAACATCAATTTCGAATGGAGCTGAATATTCAATGGGCCTCGTATTCCCTGAATATTGTGTGGACCTAACTTTTTTGTTTGCCGACTAAACGGTGTTCCGGAAGCTAGCTAGTCAATGACTTTTTCAATGTTGAAAAACGTTGTTTCTCTAAAATTGCTGTCGCGGTTTTGGTTCGAAAATTTTTGTTGACGCTTGTGTGTAGAGTTGAAATCACATATTAATAAAGTAATTAATAGGTAGTGTTTTCCTTACTTACGATATTTTTTATTTTCATAATAAATTGGTATGCTTGTTATTTCAACATAAACATAAATCACGTAATGATAAAGTTGTAGCAAAAAATGAATGATAGTTAAAAAAAAACATCGATTTTACAAAAGCCTACGTCATCCGCAGATATTCACATATTATTTGCGAAAAATAAAATGTAATTGCATTCAGATAAAAGCAGAAAAACACGATGTAATCCGAAACGAACCGACAAAAGAAGAGTCAGCAAAACCGAAGTCTTTTGTTGACAATTTTATTTGAGTCTACAAAAAGCCTGATTGTCCTCCAGGCAATATATTACCGAGTTGGCGGGAACCCATCGCATAGGTCAGTTCCTACATCCTACATATCCTAAGGCCGGCTGTGTACGGAGCAGGTTTAGGTAGATAAATTAAAAAATAAATATAATCGGTTAATTTATATATTATATCGTTCTTATAATATGTAGCGCAATAAAACATAACTACACTATGCATTATTAAAGAGATATTTAATTAACATTGCGACGTATAACACTCGAAAATATGTAAGTAATAAATAAAATAAAAGTAAAAGAAGATAGACCACAGTGTTTAGTACACGAATGTTTAGAAGCATTTTTTTTTGTGATTTAAACTTTGTATACCTCACATTATATAAAGTTCGTAAAATATAATGCTCTACTCGCTTTGTTCACAATCTTTAAAGTCGTCTAAATTCACATAATATTAAAATAATAATAATTATACTTGTCACTACATCACTACATACTTATTATTTAAAAACAAAGTCGCTTTTTTCCTTGTCCCTGTCTGAAAGTTTGTTGATTTAATAAAACAATTCGCACCACCACGCAACACTGTCACATTATATATTACCTATATAATCCAATGTTCTGGCTGGTCGGAGTCCGCGTAGGACGCTTCAGCGATCGCCCGCAAATTCTATTATCATCACAAATAATATAAATCATAATACTTCGGAATATTTCTGGGAATTTGATCATTTCAGCTTAGTGGTTCCTATTTACGCTATTATCAGTTATTATACTTAAACTTAACTTTGCCATTAGTGCAATATTTTGGTAAATGTCTTCAATACCTACTTATCATGACCAAGTCCAAATATGTAGCTTTTTAAAGGGGATAGGTAGCATGGGCGCTTCTTTTCATCCTACAATTTCTGTAAAACTTCTTTATGTAATTAGAACGTTCATATTGTAATCACCTAGAAAAATTATGTTATATATAGATAATATTATAGACAACGCTTTTAAAACGTTCATGCATAAACCGCCTAACAGTGCAATCGATTTAAATACATCTCAAGAATGAGGCTTCAGCAGGTTCCCAAGAACGCGCTTGGCCGCCGGCCAGCGGCTCGCGCTAATCGATCCTAACTTCATTACGTAACTCCACTCCAGTCATCAGGACAGTCGCTGACCGACGATTTATCGACACGTCTTTATCTTGCGTTAGTGATTTTTAGTTTTTACCACTTGGGTTTTATTGAAACGGAATTAGAAGTTTAAACTCTGCAGTTTAAACGGTTAATACTAGAAATGGACTCTACTAGACTTTGTAGAGAATTCGTTGTTTTTTACATCCTAAACTTAGATCTTTGATGTAGCTACTTTTGAGTAGTTGATACACAAAATATAATATTGAAAAAAAAAATCATTTGATTGGTAAAAATAGTAATACATAGATACTTATTTTCGAGTCGGGGGTTAGCAAAGAGTGCGAGTTGAGTAGGTATAGGTTAAACGCAAAAATATTTAATCTGTAATATGTAATCGTTTAAGGGCCATAAGTTCTGAAAAAAATGCCCTTACTGCATACCATGGTTCATTGGTTATGTGTCATCTATTTTAAGATATGGACTTATATTATGGGGCAATTCGACAAGTGTTAACAGAGCATTCCTAGCTCAAAAAAAATGTATTAGAGCCATTTGCGGGGTTGGGCCGTTAGAAAGCTGTCGGCCACTATTTCGAAAATTAAACGTTCTGACTCTGACTTCCATGTACATACTGGAGAGCTGTATCTTCGTGAAAAATCACTCCCAATATTTCACAAGGGCGGCTAACGTGAGCATTATTCCCTCTAGAGACCCTGATAAACTTAGTGTACCACGTTGTAAAACTGCGCTTTACTCTAAAAGTGGGCTTATCATGCTCATAAAAATATTTAACCGTATTCCTAAATGTATACGAAACCAAACATTTAATGTATATAAAAATAAACTAAAGAAATGGTTGATCTTAAATTGTTTTTATAGTATAAAAGAATTTTTTGACCATAAATGTTAATTATTATAATTGTATGTATAGCCTTAAAATGTAATTATTGTGGATATTTGTCAATTAATTGCAAAGTGATTTAATTTCAATATCGTATTAAATTTAAATTGAGACAGTATTTGCATGCTTTAGAGTTTAGACTAAGCAAAACATGATGAACAATCGAAATATTTTGACATCTCTCTGTACCATGTTTTAAGGCTTAAGCAAATAAATATTATTTTTTATTTTTTTTTATTTTTTTTATCTGTGAGTTGCATTTTTATATCAACATATAAGTCTTGTTAATACTTGTTTTGTTAAGGCAAATACCATTCTCGATTGATTCATTTAAGTTTTTAGTATCATGCTATTGTTAAAATATGACGATCCCATGTTTTCAGCTACTCGTAAAACATTTAATTTGTAAATGTAGATATTGTTATTCCTAAGCTGTTACTTTTATGATGTTTACTTTGTAACAACTGAAAATTGTAAAATTTACAGTGTAATAACATAAAATTTTATGCACGATGTTTATAAATTGCATGTTTATGATACATTTAGGTATGAGTTAATTTGATTTCCAAGTTAAACCCTATTTTATTTAAACAACGAAGAAGAAAAATAAAACGTGTAGGTATAGGTGTCAGTACACCGTACACAGCAGGTGTGTTAAACTGTAAACATGGTATGTAATTATAATACACTAGCGACCCGCCCCGGCTTCGCACGGGTGCAATGGCGGCCGGCCGGTACCGCCGCAAACGCTACGTCCCGCAATTTTTAAATCTGTAATATCTTCGAAAATATTCACTTAAATCATACGGTGTAAAGGGCCATATAGATTTATATTAAATGAACAATGTATTCAAGGTATTCAATTGGTTAAGGATTAATGCTGTATTGGTTAAAATCGCTTCGAAAATTAGCCATTATTTGTCGTAAAAAGTAAATGACAAAAAAAAGTTATTGTGGGTTATCCATAAGAGATAGACATATACCATCGCGGACTTTTCTGTAGACCTTTTCAATGTGTACAATACTTAGTACATTATTTTGATAAAACTCGTAGGGTTCAGCCTGCGTTTGCAATGTAAGCGGAAAAAATGTAATTTTTTACGACATCACATTAGAAACCTGAAAAATAACAGTACTTCTCCACTATTTAATGGATGTTATTATACATATAAACCTTCCTCTTGAATCACTCTATCTATTAAAAAAAACCGCATCAAAATCCGTTGCGTAGTTTCAAAGATTTAAGCATACAAAGGGACATAGGGACAGAGAAAGCGACTTTGTTTTATACTATGTAGTGAGTAGTGATAATGCTAGTTATAGTTATCTAATATAAAATGAATTATTGTTAGCGTATTTATTTTAATATACAAAGAATGTAATATGATCTGAGTATTTCTTGGCATGTACTTAATAATATTATTACATAATAACTTACACATTAAATATTACTCAATATAGCTTCATCGCTAGATTAATAGAACAACATAAAACGGTATAATTTACGCAGTGACCCGGCTAATGTAATAACGCGATTTTTATATTTGGCCGGCGACTCCGTCCCATTTATCGTTGTTGGCCCCAAAATTATGCCCTTTACGACTTTGTAATCCCTTATTACCTTTTATAGCCGACGCCGATCTTTAATGCCGACGTAATGACTCTAAATACAAATGGCCGATAGATTTTTTAATGGATTCTGTCCGAAACGTTGGAGATTTGAGTTGGCTTTATTTTATTGCGAATTCTTGGAAAAATTTGTTAGAAATAATTACTTTCTTAATTTGTAAAAACAACAAAATAAACAACAACAGATAAACATTTACGAATTTAAATTTTAAGACAGAATAATATCATCTAGGAGAATTTTGCATAAATATCTAGCTATTTTCAATAAAATACGATAATATCAAAAAGTAGTAAGGTTGGCTAGAAATGGCCCCGTAAACACGTTTGCGGATAGATTTTCGAGTGAGCATTTCAATCAGCGATCGCCCGCGGCGCTGCGTCCAATGCAACCGCCTGCTCTCTCTGACTGACTGACAGACAGCTTTACTATATACATATATGCACGGGTTTAGAGTTTACCCGTTAGGTATTTACTTTGCTGCTGATTTTCTCTGTAGGATATCTGATATTTGGATATAGCTTTAGGACAAAGGGTAAAGTCAAACTCTCTCTATCATCTGCTCTATCATAGATTTTAATAACTTTTAATATTGTATGGGTAAAATTTACCGTTATAATCTTGTTTTAAACGTGATTTATTCCCTATATTTTATAATAATAATAATACAAGCGAAATTGCAAATTTCATATAGTCTTTGTGATTAAAAATATATTCGGTGCATTTGAATTGAATTACTCATTATATTATTATTTCATTGTAAATTCACATGGAAAATTATACATCTTCTTTTCAATTTCCAAAAATCCAATTTACAAAGCAAAATTTTAACATTTCACCTGCGACACTATTTGATTTTTCGCTGTTAAAATGACGTTTGCGAATTTCATTTTACAAATTTTATAAGAAAAGTAGTCGGATATTCGTTCGTTTCCATTCTTTGTTCATATCTTTACTATTATTCATACTCATATTATAAATGCGTAAGTTCATCTGTCTCTATGCTTTGAATTCACGACTAAACTAAAACATTGATTTGGATGAAATTTTAAATAAAAATAGCTGAAAGCCTAGGTTACAAAAAGCAAAGGCTATTTCGTAAGTTAATAAGTATGCATTCGTCTATAGATTATTATTACTGAAACTATACTTTTCCAAGCATAAAATTTACCAGCGTAAATTTATTTTTCATTTTGGCGAGGGAAGCCGAGCTATTAAATAGGAGACTATAATACTACGTAATGATGTTTTAAAAAGCGTACGGTTAATTTCAAAATTGCAAAACATTAAACTATACAATATCCCGTTTAAAACTACATTCTGTAGTCAAACGGGGAAGTTTTAAACGAACGTTACCTACCTCGTTGGTGTAAGTTTAACTATCTTTACTGTAATACACGCTTATACTATAGCCTGGTCAATTTAAACATTCGGTGCTACATAAAGTCCCAACAGGCTGAATTTCTGTGAAGTTGTTGAAAACATAATTATAAACAATGTCTAAAAGTTACCCATCCCCTGTAAGCTAAAAATTTTATTCACGGTCAAAGGTCAAAAAAATGAGTTTTTCGCGATTTTCAGCAAAACGGTAAGTTTTATCATAAAGTACCTCAGGCAAAGATTGTAGATCATAAAATTGTCTATAAAAAATGTATCAATACTTTTTTTCTTACGAGCCACCGTTTCTGAGATATAACGATTCAAAATATTATGACGATAACACGTCATAATATGCACACGTTTCCACGCCACCTATGAGGTAGTGTACTTAGCGCGTTTTTTAACGTGGTTTCCCCAGTAGGCCTACTCCACGGGTCAGTTGTGATCCTGTTTAATGTAAAACTATTGCGAAATAACGGACATTTTCAAAGATTGGGAAAGATAAAAGCGATGTAAATGAAAAAAAAGTGTTGAAGTTTATTCGTCTTATTCGTAAGTTTCAAATTCTTGTTCTTCTTCTTGATCTTCTTCTTGTTCTTCTTCTTGTTCTTCTTCTCCTGCTTCTTCTTCATCTTCATTTTGGATGCAAGTAAATTGCGTCAATAGCGATGTATCGCATGATACTTCGACGGAGTCAAACGAATCCTCCATTGTTTGTGATTCAATATTAGAGCACGACCGGCCTTGACAATTTGTGCATGCCAAAGAACAAGACAGTCCGACTTTTTTGCAACCACATTTAGCACTGCATCCCTTTTTGCAGTTGCAAAAAATAGTGTTCAGCAGTTTTTCCGGCGCAGGTGGAAGTAAAGTTTGAACTGGCTCTAATATATTGTTGACCAACTTCCAACCCCAGTCTGTAGGGTCTAGCTGATCATAACCAAGCCACACTTGAACTTGGTAATATACTCGAAAAAGATGTTGGTGAGCAGCAACTGAGGTTGGAGGAAGACAAGCTAGTTGAACTTGTTTTTTATGTTTAGTGTTTTTAACGAAACATGCATATCGATGCTTATCTAAACAGGTAGTTTTTTTAGGAGCTCCGTACATAGAAAGAAGAAAGCGGATGCCGTTGGTAATAACTTCTTGTTGAGTTGAATTACTCTTTTTAAAAACTTCACTTCACTTCACTTCGCGTACTCATGCATATTATGACGATAACAACTTTTATAACTTTTTGAATCGTTATATCTCAGAAACGGTGGCTCGTAAGAAAAAAAGTATTGATACATTTTTTATAGACAATTTTATGATCTACAATCTTTGCCTGAGGTACTTTATGATAAAACTTACCGTTTTGCTGAAAATCGCGAAAAACTCATTTTTTTGACCTTTGACAGTGAATAAAATTTTTAGCTTACAGGGGAATGATGGGGAACTTTTAGACATTGTTTATAATTATGTTTTCAACAACTTCACAGAAATTCAGCCTGTTGGGACTTTATGTAGTAGTACCCTCATTTTTTGGTTTAAATTGACCGGGCTACTAGCTCGTGTGGTTTTAGTTCGATTCACTGGTTGGGTAATGAATGAATAAATCCTTTTAGACTTCCCAAACAAACACCTATTCAAAGTAATTTCACTTTAACTTCATGATTACATTGGGATTTGGGACAACTGACGAACTGCGACTGAAAATTTTATGCTGAGGACACATACATTATTTTATATTTAATCTTTCTCATCATGAAAGAATTCATATTTACACTTCAAAATACTACAATATAAAATCACAATTTTCCTACTTCCACATAATATATTCTAACGAATAACTAGCGTAATATTAATGAGGGTCCTTAAGTACCTACGCAGATATACCTAGATATATTAGCTTTTCAACAGCGGCGTAAAAACCGCTCATGCACGATACTTATACCTCCAATTAACTGTGCGCGTTTAATTCATATTTCTGTTTGTTTGTAATTAATTTCCAATTTATTGCCGTGACTCGTTGTGGCTATGTACCGTATATACAGTAGTGTATTATATTCGTACGTTCGTTGTTTATTCAGCAGTATTGTGTATCAGATGAGTCAAATATCGGAAGTTTAATTATTTTTCGTAATTTATTGCGATATTTATATTTGATTTGTAAAATTAATATTACTCACTTCTTTGAAATAAAGGTCCGTTCGATTCCAGATAAGTAAAACATATAATATACAATATACATGTAAACATAGGTACTATAAGTAATAAGGACCATAACCTAGAGTTTAAGCTTTACATCTGAAAAAAAGTAACATAAGTACTGAAGAGCAGTGTGGTAAAATTCCGGGAACGAAGCATTTTCCAAAGCTTACAAATTACAAAATAAACAATTCGCTAATGCACTTTAAATGCATAGCATGTATTGCATTGTTTTGGAATTTTATGAAAAATTCTTAACTGGTTAATGTTATCTTATTTGTACGTTGTGTTAAGTTTGTTTTCGCTTCAAAAGCTCAAAGTTCTGCATCGATTGAGCTCGTTGACACGATCTCTCGCTCCAAATATGGTTTTTATCTATTTTTCCTTATTTCTCGTCCATGCAATCATAATGTGTGACAGTGAAGCGTAGCAGGGTACAGCTATTATAAGAATAAACTGATGTTTATTATTACTAGTATATAAAGAGGGATGAAAAGTTAATAATGGAATCAATATCACACGGTTCAAATCGTCGTGATTTATAGTATGTGACTTTACTTCATCACTAGGTAATTTTATGTATTTTTGTTAATTAATATTATTTACTCTATTATTTTCTGTTTCTTTTTTGTAATAGGGTGTCTCGAAGCCATTTTCTCGCGTGGTTCGCGCGAACATCGGCGACTGCCAAGCGCTTGGTCAGAAACCCTTCACCTTCGTGAGACAGGTAACTTTATTTTTTATCAATATATACATTTTATTATATTTTAAGAGAAATTAACACATGATTAAAAGTATAAAACATGATTAAAAGAGCTTTATACGCAGTGGCGGATGATGATCCTAGTATGTCAATTTTTCATCATTTGTGATGAAAAAGTGACATAGCAAACTTATAAACGCCAATCACGCTATATTGCAAGTAGTACTCCGAGAGTAGCTCAACTAAGACCAGTATTTTAATTACCTATATTAAATATCATATTTCCAGGTTTTGGCTTTAGCAGCATGTCCTGGATTGATAAATTCACCAGAAATACCTGACGATGTAAAGGAAAGAGTCAAGGAAATATTGGATGATTGCACGTGAGTTCAGAATAATGACTGTCAATGTTTGAATACTAAATGCTTTATAATATTATACGTAAATAATTAATCATTCACCTAAGCTTATCAAAAGCATTGTGTATCATCTATTAATTAAACGACACAAAGGTACAACCGGTTAAGGCAGGTAATAATGATAGAAGCGTGAAATGGTAGGTTTTATTAAATTAATAAATGTTTGTTTAAATAAAAAAACAAGTATTTGGCTTGGCTTTATTATGATTTCCAACAACACGCAGAACGAGCACTTGTTTGGCACTAAAACGAAGCGAATATCTAATTTTCTTTACACAATTTCAAAACCTTAAACTCAATATTTAGAGTAAATTGTTTCGCGTCGCAAAACACTGCAATGTATTTCCGCGCCGCTTCATGTCGGCCTTTCAATGAGTTATAAAGGCAATCTTTTCAAATTTTTACACCGACGTTTTGCTTGTGCGAGTTCATATGTTTTATCACAAAAAGTCAAAGCGTTGCACCATTTCGTGTGCCGCTCGCTGCAGATCGTATCTTCGTTGGATAAAATGAACTCTATGTTTTATCTGTATGTTTTAAATAGTTTTTTTAACAAATCCCCCGCCGTGATACTTTTACGTTATTTTTATTAAAGTGGCAGAGCAATCTTGCGTGTGATGTATTTATTTATTTTGATAACGCTCAGTAATTTCATGTAATGTTTTTGTGTTTTATGTTGACCTAAACCGCGGGATTGCATATAAATTAAGCGTTTCCCAATTTAAATGCATAGAATGTATTTCGTTGTTAGTACGGTTAAATTAAACTTGTTTATATACTAAATTCATACTTACACATTTATTTTAATTACATTTTATGAATACTAAATTCATTTAGATTTGTTTTGCAAACTCAAACTCAAACATTTATTTATTCAATTAGACTTCTTAAAGAAGCACTTTCGAATCGTCATTACATATTTTTAACATTTATGTATGCAATATTATGTACGTGCACTAAATGTGCAATAATCCTAATAGGTATGCTTCAGCTTAGACCTAACTATCTAACATGTATAGGATCATAATAATTCTTGATGTTTACTGTATGTATGCCCATGCCCCATATCTCTCTATATTTCAAGTCACTACAAATCCTGATTCAGTAATCTAATAACTCTGTTCAGATATAACTCGATGTAGCCCAGTAAGCGTTTTTCCCAATGTAAATGTAAATACAGTGTAAGTCGGCACGCTAGTCACGTAGCACTGCCCTAATTATGCTGCTTGCTCTGAGATTAACGACGCGTCTCTCGTCTGCCGCGTGTCGCTAATATCGGGATGGCATCGTTGCGATATATTTGGGATTATACCTGAATCATAAATGAAAGATTGGTATATAAATAGACCTTTAAAAACCAGATTTATAAGGATGAAGTTTACAAATTCTTATAAACATTATCTAGAAGGATGGAGAGGATGGCATATTTCCGGAAATAGATTGTATGAATACAACATGACATATCGCACCTTCATTCAAATAACGAATTAACTCAAAATAACAATTTTGTGGGAAAACGCATTTAAAGTTTGACATGGTTAGATTGTTGAATTCAAATTATCATAAAAAAATTAAGAACTCGTTTAAGTGAACTTCAAAACTAGGAATAGGTAGTGTAACTAATAATGTATTTATTAATGTAGCAATATATCACAATTAATTACAGGAAGTATTTTTATTTTAATTTTTTTAAAATTGTTCCTACTTATTTCACTTTTTGATAAAAAATGTGATTATTTTTTTTAAATACAGACAAAGTAATTTCAAATGTTGCAATTATAAAATAAAATAATATTGAAAATAGATGAATTATTTCGATTTTTTGCAATATTATACCAATCACCTTAAAGTGTATGAGAAATATTACGTATAATTGCTATTTATAAAATTTTATATACCTAACATTTAAGCGTTTCTATAATTAAAAAACCGTGTTATAATTAAGTTTCTTATTAATTATCACAAATTGTTTACAATATTTTTGTATTATCTACTTAGGAACTATAGGGAATTATAATCATAAAAATTTCTCAAATTATTATTTTTTCTATAAAAAAACGACAAAACAAAAAACAATATTCTTTTACAAATTAGCGTTTCTTATAAGTTATAACAAAAAAAGTACTTTTCTTAATCAGTCTTAGATAATTTACTTATTTTGGTTTATAATCACAGTTTCCCTAAATTATGGAACATAATTAATAAAAAAATAAAATTATTATTTATCTGAAAATTATTAAAATTATTATACTTAACAAATAAAAGCTAGTTTAGAACTACTCATAATCAGTCTTAGGTAATTACTTATTCTGCTTTATAATCTTACTTCTGTCTTAAACTAGCTATGAGATCTGTCAAAAACATAATAATATAAAAAAAATTAAAATATTAAAAAATTAGATAATTGAATTATAAAACCCTGCATAAAACGAAGGAATCAATCCTTTATTAATTAAATCTTTCAAATCTTTCTTCTTGTTTTCGCTAATTTCTTGTTTAGTGCTATAGGCAGTTTGAAGTGTTATTTCTTTTATTGATGGCATTTTCTTCCTCTTGTTTCTCACATTAACCTCCTTGTAGTCTTGATCCTTGTAGGATGTTTTATATAAAAAATTGGTTTGATTTTCTTTGCTTACTTTTAAAATTTTTATTTCATTCCAATTGACGGACTCACCATCTACATTAGTCGAGTAGTTATATCCCCATTCCTCTTGTAATAATTTTAAATCATAAAATGAGTCAAAAGTCATCTCGTGCACAATTAAAGGTGGTTGAGATTTTTTGGCGTTCTTAATCAAGGCTATGTACTGGTCGGGTGTATAAATTGGACCAGATTTCAAATTTTTCTTAATTTCTTTTTCAATGAGACTATGCACGCTATCGGCTTCGTTCTGCGTGTGACCTCTTATTAAAAATTTGTGCGTAATAGTACTGATATTTAATGTTTGCACAGCATGTAAATAGAGAGATGTTATGTATTTATTTTTATTCTGTCCGCAACAGTTGTCGGAATAGAATATAACTTCTTTCAAATGGTCGCCATCATCACTTACACTTTTGAGATATGCCCATATACATGATCCGATTTCTATGGCACCACGTTTTGCGTCACATTCGGACCAAAAATAGCAGTTGACGTTTTTATAGGCTACTTTGGTTTCTTTGGATGTCAACTCAGTTATGGTGAAGTTATATGAATTCAGCTTCGACTTGTAATAAAAAGAGGAGCTGTCGCCTCTAGGGCACTGCAAGACCGCCTGTAAATCGTAAACGGATACTCTTACCTTTTCACTAACTTTGTTGCGATCGTCAACCTTGTGAATCCTACTGCAATTCTTTTCTTCTAGATGTCTTAAATATGTTTCTTGTAGATCATTATTTTGAATATTAGCATTATTATAAGAGTTGCAAAGATCGCACTGATCTTTTTTGGGACTGAAAAAGGATAAATTAAATTCCGATGTAAATATTTTGTAATATAAGGAGTATGTACCTGCTTCTTTATTATTTTGTTGCTGCTGTGCTTTAAAATCGTTGAATAAATCTTTAATTGTTTTACCACCTTCAATGTATTCCCTCGTAGAAGAAGCGCGTAGATAGTGGGATTCAACTTTGGGGATTGAATTAATATGCTCCACAATCGCAGCTCGTACTTCGGGATTAATCTTCTTATGATTTTTGTGACATCCTCTCAAATCTTTTAGTGAAAAGTTATTTTCGTTAACTTTGGTTTGTACAGTAAATATCATCCGATCAGAAATGTCTAACGTGGCCCTAAAAAATGTTTTACAAACCCTTATATACTTGCCATCAATTATAAAATGAAAAGCTTTGTTATTGTGCCTGGGTGTCTCGGCATTCGTATACTTGTATCTAGGCTGAATATCAGTCATACTTGTGCTTATGTAAGCTCTTTGCTTCTCCAAATCTGCTAAATCCCAAAACCTTCGAAATAGTTCGTATCTAGTGTCTGTATTTATCATTGTAGTGCATTTAAGCCTGCACTTTTCAGTACATGGTTGTTTAAGGCATCTTGCTGAAACCTTCTTCTTCGACATGGCTACATAAGATTTACCCTTGTTACGCAAACGCTTAATTTTATTCTGCTTCCACTGAGAAGGATTACTGACACGCTTGCGCCCCCTTTTTGGTGCAGATTTTTTAGGCTTATTTGGTTCAGTTGAACTGGTGGAAGATGAGCTGGATTGATCAAAAAAGTAATTCCTCTTTCTTCTAGGTTCTATGTTTGTGAATGTCGGATCTGTATCGCTGAGGTTAGCCTCACTTTCGTCACTATAAACTGGTGAAATGTAATAATTGTGATTTGTCTTTGAAATCCTGGGATGATGCTTATGTACTTTCTGAAAAATGAAATTATAACTAAGTTGTAAAAAATATAAACTAATACGTTGATATTATACCTATTATGTTTTGTGCAGCACTTTACTAACCTGTTGTTGCGGAGGTGTATTTTCAATAACTTCATCGTCCGTTGTTTCGTTAACAGTTATGTGGGTAGTCGGCAATGGGTGAGGATTTAATTGTTGTGTAGATTGGCCACTTTCCGAGTCCGAAGAAGACGATGACGAGTTAGAAGACGACGAAGAGCTAGAAGACGATGAGGATGATGAACTGTTTGATGAAAGTTGAGAATGTTGGTGGTGTTTTTCATTTTTGTCATCAGCCGCCATAATGAAGTTCTTTGGTGGTATATCGTCATTTTCAGACAATGTGCTGTCACTGTCATAATAAGGTACAAGACTGAATACATTGGCTAGTGAGTTTTCAGTCGGAAGTTTCTGAAATTAATAATAATAGGTAAATTAATTATGACATGAAATGTATAAGTCAAATGATATTTATGAGACTTTTCTGTTAAGGCAATATTAAATAATTAATTAAATACTACATATATTATATTGCAGTATATATATATTTTTTAAGATTTAGTAGAAGTAATTGTAAAATAAGCAACTAATTAAACTTATGAGTACTTTAAATTAATTTTTGCTTACCAATATAGTTACTTCATTTTCTTTATCGACATAATTCACCGATTCCGTCATGGTTCTACCCTCTACTGTAGATTCATTTTCCATTTGAATAGAGACACAATTTTCATTTAGTAGCTAAAATAATAAGAGGTCTATTGTAATTTAAAATAATAACTAATAACATTTATTAACCTTACTATAACTTATTTACAAAAATACTGAACCGAACTTTAGACAGCCTTCGTTGCGTAGTGGGTGATGAGCGGACTTCGAAACGTAAGGTCGTGGGTTCGATCCCCACCCAGGATAAATATTTGTGTGATGAGCATTTTGTTCTGTGTCTGGATGTATGCTATCTGGTTACCATAGTACAAGCTCTGCTTAGTTTGGGATCAGATGGCCGTGTGTGAATTGTCCAGGTATAATATTATTATAACTATATATTATTTTAATAACTAACCTCATGGCTGGCGTCATTGGTGTCATTATTTTTGTGTTTATCACCACTTATGGGTACTGTGTCGAACTCATAATTCGTTGTTGTATTTTCTACAACTAATTCCAATATTTTTCGTGCTCTCGTAGCCATCTATAAGAATTAACATAATGAAGATTTGCCGATCAAGTTATTTTTACGTGCACTGCAGTAGTAATAATAAAGTATAATTTTATTTATTATCATCATCAGCTCAGTCAATAATAACGTCTAAATAATTTTAACTAAGAATCCATAAAAATACTATTAAATTTATTAAAGAGTAAAATATCTCTAAATACAACAAAAAAATATACGTTTAAATAAATAATAAACAGATACAAAACATATAATGACAACGGTTTTTATAAATTATATTGTAATACTGAATTAATACTTGATAACTCAAATTTTGCTTAAATATTTTATTATAAAACTGCATCAACTTAAAATATTATTGTAATAATATAGATTATAATTACTACAAAACAGAAATAAGTCATAATGTTACAAAAAAAAATCTATCTTATTTTCTAGTAGAGTGAAGTAAGTCTAAAAGAATGCACTCTTTGAATAAATTTAGATATAAAATATAGTTACCTTATAGCAAATGACAGATTTATTTCGATTTATTACGTTATTTTTACAATCTGCTGCGGTCTCACTTTAAAGAAAGCCGGCGCATCACTGAATTTGATCACTATACAAGTATCAACCTGTTCACATGATTTCGTAAAAAAGAGAACGACGTTCATCTATCTCTGTCATTTTCGTCGTAAAGTTTTGGCTGTTGGATTGAACGTATTCCTCTCGCAAAGTTAATTCGCTTTATGGTTAAAACTCGTAACATGTAAATTTTGAGTTAATTCGTTATTTGAATGAAGGTGCGATATCACTACATAGTATAAAACAAAGTCGCTTTCCCTGTCCCTATGTCCCTATGTCCCTTTGTACGCTTAAATCTTTGAAACTACGCAACGGATTTTGATGCGGTTTTTTTTAATAGATAGAGTGTTTCAAGAGGAAGGTTTATATGTATAATAACATCCATTAAATAGTGGAGAAGTACTGTTATTTTTGAGGTTTCTAATGTGATGTCGTAAAAAATTACATTTTTTCCGCTTACATTGCAAACGCAGGCTGAACCCTACGAGTTTTATCAAAATAATGTACTAAGTATTATACACATTGAAAAGGTCTACAGAAAAGTCCGCGATGGTATATGTCTATCTCTTATGGATAACCCACAATAACTTTTTTTTGTCATTTACTTTTTACGACAAATAATGGCTAATTTTCGATGCGATTTTAACCAATACAGCATTAATCCTTAACCAATTAAATATCTTGAATACATTGTTCATTTAATATAGATCTATATGGCCCTTTACACCGTATGATTTAAGTGAATATTTTCTAAGATATTACAGATTTAAAAATTGCGGGACGTAGCGTTTGCGGCGGTACCGGCCGGCCGCCCGGCTATCTATTTTATACCCGTGCAAAGCCGGAACGGGCCGCTATGTTTTTATATACTACGTTCACAGTTTTTCTGTAGTGTATTTAGTATCAGCATTGCACCCGTGCGAAGCCGGGGCGGGTCGCTAGTTTTTAATATAACATTTTGTGGCCATGTCGCCTACGTTTAAAACTTTAAAAAGTGTTTTCACAGAATACAAGTGATCTAAAATATTCATAGCTTTATATTGTAGCATAAGTGTTTACATACAAAGATTATAATACAACCCAACATATGGAACGATATCACGTATAATTTCAACCCGACAGATATCCAATAAACATAAAACAGAAGAACATTCTATTCGACCTAAATCATCCAATCGAAAGTCGGATCGTTTGTTCGCAAATAGCGCATTGTTGGCCAAATAATTCGTGCCAATTAATAGAATTGATTAACATCGCATGTGAGTGACGTCCGTGTCATGCAAATTACGAAATCCCTTATATTCATATGCTAAATTCGCATTAGCATACAGTTTTTAATAGAATACAGCTATTGAATTAATTTCGCTGTAATGTTTGGCGTTTTGATATTTAAATACGCGATTGTGTGTATAATTGCATTACAATTCTGGTTTATAATTAGCTAATATCGTATAAATTGTTCTATACTGAATGTTACTTGTTTTCACGCTGCAAATGTATATAATATGAATGGAAAGTTATAATTCCTAAAATCGAAACGAGGTACATAGACCATAGTGTAGAATATTTTGGCCCCAGTATGTCCGTCCATCTTCATATTGTGAATCATTATAACTCGTCAGTGTACCAATAAATAAATAAATAAAAACAAAAAAAAAGACTACTGTCATTACACATAGTACTTACTCTACACTTAAAAATTCTACATTCAAAGCATAATGTACCTTTCATCAAGTTCTTACCCCTACGTTAATTTAACGTAGTTGAAAATTTTAATATTAATTCTAAGGTCATTTGAATTTATAGCAGCATTAACTTTATATTCCGCTTCCCCGGCGCTGACCAATTAAAAGAAACGACCCTGACCTTAATAGCGCTTATACTTGTGAAATAACGTATAAAAATAATATTCCGTTTTAGAAGTTCAATTATTAATTCACTATTGCGAGTCCATCAAAATAGAATTATAGAGACTTCAATGTTACGTAGACGTACGTAGACTTCAATGTTATCTTAAATATATCTATGATAATAATTATTATCGATGTTTTAATTAACTTGAGTTTTATTAAGCAATATGCTACAAAGTTCTGATGATTTTGTTTTGAATTCTTCACTACATTGTGATGCCTCCTTTTTTAATTGTTAATTTGAAAATCTTTATGCACAAACCAAATTATAATAGTCTGTTTAATCTCCAAGTCACCAAGACACAGCAATCATTTATCATCGTTACAATTCTTGTTTTTGTATAATCTTGTGTCTTTTAACGATCTTCTAACCTGATTTTCATAAAAGGCCCTCCCGAGGGTGGGTTTATATGGGTTGTACAAACACGCATCACATTACAGTTTTCTTATAAAGACGCAGATGGATATGGCTTGTTTTCTTGTGGCTTGCTAGTTGTCTTAAGCCCTTTCACGACTATTAATTGTGTTCTAAGTAATTGACATTTGATAAATTGGATGCTCTCACCGCTGGGCTAACGAGCCATAAGTACTTATTATAATTAACCATGATTAAAAAATGAAATGGTTCATATTTTTTTAACTGTAAATGTAAATATGTTCAGAAAGGTACATATTTACGTTTACAGGTACGTCTCTTGTTGTTTTCCACATTTATTTCTACTCGCTAAAATCTATTGACATTAACGATTTCCAACTATTTTTAGATGACATTTTAAAGGAAAATACGCCCATAAAATCCTTTTAATCATTGTCGATTCTGTAAATACGTAAAGATGTAACATAAATAATAGCAAAGCGCCCACTCGAGTTAAAAACAGTTTCCATCATGTAAGAGTGGGATATCATGTAGGGTATATAAATGAATAAGTAATGTACAGCTATCAGAGGGACAAGAACAATGGATTTGGGTAAATAATTCAGGAGACTAATCGACGTCTCTCAGAAGATGGGTTTAGTGATATCTTTGTGTAAGCAATCGATTGGATTTCTGATTCAATCAAATTGCTTTAGTCGTGTAAATGTTTCAGATAAGAAATTAGTAAGTAGCTATTCCTTTTTGTGCCAGGTACAGGTGAATGATGTAAAGTTTCATAAAATTCATATAGTCATTTTTAAGTTTATCCAGAACATGTACACACATGATACATTTATCATAAGAGGTAATGAACTACTATTGTTTTCTGTATTGTATTTCAACATTTTTCTCATACAATAATTTGTACCTTTAAGCTTTTCACGCAGAGAAAGCTCAGTAGGTTCATACTCGCCATCTGCTGGTTTGAACATAGTCCGTCGCCGCGTGGCGGAGTACCTCACAGCGAGGGACGGAGTGCCGGCCTCCAGTGACGACATACACCTGGGGTCTGGCGCCTCTGACGTTATTAAGTCTGTGCTCACTCTCTTCGTTGAGGATGTGGATGGAAAGCCACCAGGTAAGCGAGGAACAGTTCGTTGAGATATCAGTGAAATTCTGGAGATGTATGATGTTCGAGGATTGCAAATAGAAAGTCATGTCACCCGATAGTGATACAAAATATTGAAGGTCTACGATATCTATTTATCACTGCTAATGGACAACATTTTTTGATAAAGCTCCTGCTTTAAAATATAATACTAGAAATTTAAAAATGAGCAGATATTATTGCAATGTATCATGTTCTTAAAATATCTTTATCCGTAGCAAGTTAAGTTATTATCCATATTAGGGATACAGGATAGGGAATAAATTATTCACTTTCTATTTATTAAATTAATAGTTTTCTTAAAATCTCTATATTTCCAGCGGTAATGATCCCCATCCCGCAATACCCGCTCTTCTCGGGTACCCTCTCTGAACTGGGTCTAGTCCAGGCGCCTTACTACCTCGATGAGGAGGCGGGCTGGGCGCTGCAGGTGGCCGAGTTGGAGCGCAGCTGGAGTGAAGCCAGCGTCAACAGCTGCGTCAGGGCGCTCGTGGTCATCAACCCTGGGAACCCTACGGGACAGGTTAAAGCCATTTTCAAGAGCCATTATACATATACTTTGATTACAATTAAAATACATACGTCATACTGAAAAAAAGGATGGATTTTCGACTAAACGAGACTGACTAATATCATCCTTTCGCTACTTCTTGGTCAGGTGGTATCATAAATGTATTTTTCAGCGTAAATTATAAATAGTATAAAGTTTTGCAACTCTAGAACCCACCCATATTAACTAGTTTACGGGAATAATCTCATAAATAAACATTCAGACTAGATTAAGAAAACATTCATTGCAATAGCTTTTTATCCGCAATAATTCTGACGCAATAGTATAAAATCGAAGTTTCTCGCATTTATAATATTAGTATGGATAAAAAGAATATGGTTGTTTGTAGTTTTCTATTTATTTAAGCGAGCCGTGATTACTGCTCCGAGTAAAGCGTTAGAGGCGTCGGTGTGAATAGCAATGAAGGTTTTGCGTTTGAAAACTCTTTCAGGATCTCGATTTAAATTCTCCTCGTAATATTGTAAAGAGTTTAACTTCGAGATAAAAATGTTATGTTTAATTTGTGTCCAGCTTTATAAATCCTTATCTAAAGTGATAAAAGCGAAATGTGTTTGTTAGCCCTTAAAAAATGGCTTATATTACCCAAACCGGTAATATAAATCCAATTTTTTTGGGATAATAATTCAAACGGCAACGTGAAGGTGTAGAGGTTTCAAAGATTAAGCAATACGATGGTAAGCTGAATAAAATTCCATGTCTCATTTCGTTTATTGAAAACGTATATTTTAGGAAGAACCCACCAAAAATGTATCTTCCCTAAAAGTGACGTAATAATATTTCAATAGCAAAAATATCCCGTAATATACCAAATACTTGAGATACATTGTAGCATCGTATCAATAAATCGTAGCGGGATAGGAGCGTGACGAGGAAAATGATTATCGCGGAAAGTTGCAACGTCAGCCCGCGCTAATCTCGCGAGATGATGAATCTATGAGCCGACGTGTGCCATACGCTCGCATACAGCCTCCATAGATATTTGAATTGTTGAATGAATGAATTATCTATACATAATATAATAAAATCGTAAGAAAGTCAAAACTGTACATTGATTTTTTGTAAAGAATATTTGGAGCGTGATCTACAATCGATATCGAAGCCAAAAATATAGTTTTAGAAGTTTTGTCTGTTTGCTTGAATATTACTAACAAGTCGGGTCAACATAATAGGCTCATAGATATAAGCATATCATCACACTTAGACCAATAGGAGCGGAGCAATGCGGGAAAACCTGCGGGGCACAGCTAGTTGCTCTATATCGACAAGAATAGGAAAGACAGGAAGAGAAAAGTATTATTGTCCTACTTCAGAAATTCTGAGTAAACGTTACAATTAGGAGCACTCGATGAATGTCCTGTTTCCTCTTGTTATTAAATTTATTGCGAAATTTACAATTAATTGATAATTAAATGTATTTTTCAATTAATGACCAAAGTTTGAACCAAATTTTCGGGAAAAGCGTTGTGTCTTAACCTTTTGACAACCAAAAGTTTAGCTGATTCATCATTCGATTTGTTTTAGGATTATTATTTATGATTTCTATTTTTAGAATGTTGAATTGGATAGCATTGAGAACATGATTTAATTAAAAAATATCTAACCACGGCATCGCAATAACTTATATAATATTAAAAGAAATTATTTTGTTTTAAGTCGAAATAATTATATGTTCTTAATTATAACTTAATTAATGTACTCACTATATCTCTAAACAACTGTGTCATCAATATTAATGTAAGTTTTAGTGAATATATATATTCAAATATATAAATTACTTGTCGTCTTGTATTTAATAAATATGAATAATTTAATTAATTAAAATAAAAAATTGATCTACCGCTTTTTTGGAGTTCCTCTCTGGCTCTCAGATCTCTGAATGTCAGGCTCTATCAGAATATTGTTGAGATCTTATTTATATAAACGTTTATTATTATATAAACGTTTCAACAGTTTTTTCTACTATTTCTATTTCTCACACTTTACTTATTCCTTTTACTACAATATCTTAAATATTCGACTGCGATTCCAGCAACGTAAAATCCAATATACAACATTAAAAGGTCATCACACGCTATGATAACGTAGCTACGATTTCAAAGAAAAGTCTCCACGTGTCCACAAAATAAGACCATATTTTCCGTTATCCTTTAGTATTCAACGTTTTCTTAGCAAAATCGCCTTTGTATGATAAAAATATCGCTCAATTTTATTTATATCCGATCGCCTTCAAACGACTGTGGACTAGTTTTCAGTCCTCTACTGCAAGGATTCCACATAATTCGATCTGAATTATTTATCCTTCTAGGAAAGTGGTCGTAAAATTAAAGAGGAGTCTTTGAGATAGTGTCAGGAAATTAAACGGTCGTACGCGATAACGTTTCTTACTGCGCTAGAATAGAGACGGTATTGGTGTGAAGGTAATAATGAATTTATGAGGTTTATGTTCCACGATGTCACATCCTGTTTATTGCTAGATGCATATTAACTGACGTAATGTAAGTGATCCTAGAGCCGGTTGAGTGAACATCACTGTCGTATAAAACAACTGAAAGGCAGAAATTCTGCTATGGTATTTTTACTTTTGAGATTAAATCTTTGATCTTTATAATTCGACACCGACCTCGGCTTAAAATTTAAAATATTAAGCTTATTCTTATAAGGGCTGATTTTTAAATCCTTGGATAAAACTTATTGGTCGAATAATGTATAAAACTACCATTTTAAAAACGTATTCTAATTGTCCGTATTTGACAGTTTACGTGACATTTTAATATTATCGTGTAATACTTTATTGGACGGATAAGTTTAAACCAAGCATTGAAAAATCGGCCCTTAAACTTTCAATAATTTACAACTTAATGGCTTGTTGACAGAAACTCCATTTAAATTCAACCTTGAACTATTTAACTTTCACAAAATTATGGTATTAGATAGAAAGTTTAAAATTAATTTAAACTTGTTTGTATTAAATTGAGAGAACAATTAAGTAATCTTATTAGAAGCGACCAACAACGCGGGAAAAAGTTAGTGACACTTTTCAGTTTGTAACTTTGAGTTTGGAGTTGTTGAGATTTCTATTTGTGTATTATATTATTTCATACTTTTAGTTTTGCAGTTTAATTGATTTAGGTATACTTTTTTGATTGTATTAATAAATAATATGTAGGTTATAAATTCCATTCTTAATGAGGTTTATCGATTACTTAGAACTTAATTCCCTTGTAGAATTTAAAATCTCGTATCGTAAAAATTCGGATTTCTCGTATTATAAAAGGTTTAATTATTATTTTAATTGGCAGGTTCTGTCGCGAGAGAATATGGAAGAAATAATAAAGTTCGCACACAAACACGAGCTGTTCATCTTGGCAGACGAGGTTTATCAGGAGAACATCATTAGCAAGCCGTTTCATTCTTTTAAGAAGGTAAAGTAATAGTATTAGATACGTATGTTTTTGGCAATAGATACTAACTTTAAAGTTTGTTGAGTATTATAATAGTAAAACCACTAATAAAATTCCGATTTAAAAGTGCTTATTATGATCAGTGGAATAATTATGAATTAGTATGATTAGGAATAGTATAACAACTTTTACAGTCTAATAATAAACCTTTTAACTTTTTATTTAAATGTTAACATTTATTATACCCTTCTCTCCAGGTGATGCACCAAATGGGGTCTCCCTACAGCAGCATGGAGCTAGCCAGCTTCGTGACGAGCTCGAAGGGCTGGGCGGCGGAGTGCGGGCTGCGCGCCGGCTTCGTGGAGCTGCTGCGGGTGGCCGCGCCTGTGCTCGGCGCCTTTCGCGCGGCCAGGGCGGTGATGCAGTGCCCCAATGTGCTGGGACAGTGTGTTATGGATTGTGTTGTATGTTTTATTTGTTGGTTTTTGTAATGTAACTTTATAGAATTGATTTTAATAAAGCCCTTTTTTGAGATTTAATAAAAAATGTGTATATCGCAAGTTTACACAAATGTAGGTAGTCTTATGAGAAAAGATAGAGCTATGGCCTAACCATGACCTATTAGTTTTCATTAGTATCACTTAGTGGTCATTATTTGAACTTTTACTAATATACTGACAATAACACATCTGCATTACACGTAATTCGACAAATTACTTACTTGAAAACAGCGGTATCTACGTACGTAAAATTGAAAATAAATAAATAAATACGTAAATTTAAAATAATATATAGAGGGAGCAAAAGATAGCAACACCTTTATTCGTTAAATACCTTTATTCGTTTTAGTGTATATGGGCGGTGGTGACCACTTAGGCAAAGGGGCAGGTGGCCCACCTGCCCCTTTGCTTGCTCTGACATAAAAAAAAAACCATAATTTTTATATATCTTCGTAAACAGATGCGTCCCCCCCGTCCCGGCGAGGAGTCCTACACCCGCTGGAGCGGCGAGCGCGCGCGCGTGGCCCGCGTGCTGCGCGAGCGGGCGACCACCGCACACCGCACTTTTAATGCCATCCCGGGGTACAGCTGTAATGTTATTGATGTGAGTATCTGCTAGAAATAGTGCAGGACATCATATTATTATTTCAAATACATGGTAAATGAGCTTACTTGACGGCAAGGGGCAGGACACATCGTCGTTGTTTTTCTAAATCTATGCAAAATTAATGCAGTTAAACTTTACGGTAATGTTAAAATATCAAATAGTTACCTATTGGAAATTATTATAATTGTTTGTAATGTAAATAAATGTACACGATTAATTCTACACTTCTCATTTAGTAATTTATTAAATCATATGTAATTTACATAATTGGTAGGCGACACCAAATTATGGTGCAAAATCAGATCACGTATAATAATTAACTTTTAAATTTGAATAATAATTATAGCTTTTATTCAATTTACTCTTAACAATATTAATTATTCTTCCGCAGGGCTCTATGTTCGCATTTCCACGTGTAGAGATACCGGCGCGCGCGCAGGATGAGGCGGCACAGATGAATTTAGCTCCAGATGAGTTCTACTGCTTACGACTACTAGAAGAGACAGGTATTTTGTTTTTCAAAGCATAGTGTGTCTTTAACCATATAAATATTATTTTCTCAAACAGTGAAATGATGATTAATATATTATATTTTAATTTCTAGGTGTGTGCGTGGTCCCCGGCACAGGTTTTGGCCAGAAGTCCGGAACATTCCACTTCCGTACCACGATACTGCATCCGCGCGATGAGTTCCAATACATGATGGAGAGTATTCAGCGGTTTCATAAGAACTTCCTACAGAAGTATTCTTAAGTTATAATTTTGGATGTTTATTTAATACCGAGAAGTATTCATACAATGACTGGATTTTTTGGTCTAAATGGTTGTAATTATTAATAGTGTTTTTATGTTTGGTTGTATTTATATGTGTTATGTTTTATTAAATTATTGAAATAAAAGTATTTTCTGCAATACGATGTTTTTTTTTTCAACTCTATACACAAAGTTATACTAGTTGGTATCCTACGGTTATCATTGTTTTAATAATATAAAAATGATTTTTTTTATTTTACCTGTAGTTGTTTATAATATATAATTTATAGTCAAATACAAAAAAATTAAGGAAAAAACAGGTAATTTTACACTGATAAAAATTCTTAATAGTTTAATTTGGAAAAATAGATGTAGAAATAATATTCTTGATTCTAACTACATCTTGTCTTTTAAAAATACGCTAATTTAAAATTGTTTGCATCATCAATATGGCCACGTGGCCTCAAAGAAAATTCTGTATTGTTTCCAAATAAGTATTAAATGTTATAATACTGTTTCGATCTCTGCCGCTTGTGTAGGCTTCAGGAGGCTTAATGTATTCAAATATTATTAAATTATGCTTCGTATTCTTCAGTCAAGTCAGTCTAGGTACTACAAGCGACTTTTTATTGGAAATAACTTAAGCAAATACATAAATGATTGTGAATGATGCGACGAGGCCTCGTCCTTAATGTAACATCAGTGATTTGTTTAGTTAATGACCGTAAAAAATGATGAAGTCAAATTCAATAGTAACTTAATATATCCGTAAATATCTTGGTGCGTAAGCGATATTATTTTCACTTGATTCTTCATTACACCTACCATCTAAATTTTGTTCAAGTTTATCTATAAAATTTTAATGCTTTGGAGCAAAGAAACACGATCGTGAGATACAAATTAGAATTTGTTATAAATATATTTTCAAAAATTCCAAATACTTTCACAACTTAAATATATTTTATTGTCCTATATAAGTTCATTGTAACACATCTGAAAATCATCGCACAATCTGTCCAGCAGATTCAATCGTATCTTAGAAAGTTCGCGCTTAGCAAGTCGGTCTAACTTCTGTTTCGCAAGCGAGTCATCAGCTCGACTCCGGGTGCGAAGGAACTCCTCTACGCAGAGTAGACCAGCTCGTTCCAGAGTCTTCTGCGAGTGTTCTAGAAGCTTCTGCCATACCTCCTTGATTTGTTCTTGGTTGTTACACGGGTCGGCTGCGCGGTTGTACATTGGTACTGTAGTGTTGTAGAACTGTCTGGAAAATTTTTGCAAGCTTTGTATAAGTGGTCGTGGTTAAATCAGTACATAATAATAATAATAATAAGGGCGTAGGGATGTGACGACCCCATCGCCCACGGTTGGAATATCTATGGTCTACGTGATAATAGATATTTCACCCGTGCAGTCAGTCAACCCGCAGGACACCTTGTGGCGGGGTGTCGGGGAGTAGCGACCCCGCGGGAACCGAGTGCTCCCGGGGGAGGCCCCTGTCTTCATCTCCGGCTTGCCTTCACCGGCCGGTCGGAGTGAAGCCTGACGAGGACAGGACCCCCGCCTCTGGCTTGCCTTAAGCGGCCGGCCAGAGTGGAGTCGCGAGAGCTTTTAGCTCGAAGGGTGGATGCGAAGCGTAAGTGGCGAGTGGGCACGTGATGCTGGACCCTCAGGGAGCGCGTGATCGTAGTTTAAAGTCCAGGGACGCCTCTCCACCCTTAGCTGCTCACAATATGTTGCCCCCTTGTCGCACTATTGCAGCGACTTATTTCGGGGGCCCATACAGTGAGAGGGCGAGTCACCACCTGCCAACAATTTTTTGCTATATCTTAGTAGAAAGGCAGGTGCCATAGTCTTCCATAGTCCTTAATTCCGGTCCATTAACATCCCATTCCATAGCCCAGTTTATTTTGTTTCCTTATCTTGCAATAGTCCTACATCGGCCGCGGACTGCCCAGGGCTGTATCTCTATAGTGCAGTCATGGGCAGGCTGCGGCTGGTGTCCCACAACACAGTAAAGTTCTCGAAAGGGCCTCTGCGTGTTGGATCCGTGTCCCCACGTAAGCCTTCCAAAGGACCGGGTACCTTCCTTATGATGGTACCCGAGTATTATGGAATTGAGATACATAATAATAATAATTAACTCTTTATTATTATTATGTATCTCAATTGACATGAGACAGATGTCAACAGCTGAGTGAACATCAGCTCGTAGTTTTAAATTCAAAAAAATTATTATATTCAATAATTAGTGGTAAAAACCGTATTAATTAGTATTAGTTA
>CAJQZM010013498.1:0-16404 GCA_907164665.1 Colias nastes
GTTACCCCGAGGCCTGTGAAGGCCTGCGTGGAAGACCCGATGATGATCTCGGCAAGACCTTACTTCATAGGATCATTTCAATAGTAAGCTCTTCTTCAGAACGAGAACTCTTACATTATGTAGGATGAGACTTGGGTTGTTGAGGAAGTGATTATGAGGAAGAGGAGGAGGAAGAGTAATTTTCACACGCAAATTTAGGGGATGCGGATGAGGATGAGGATATTTTTTTGAGGAAGAGGATGAGGAAGCTGAAGAGGAAGCGGATGAGGATGAGGATGATAGGAAATTATAATCAGGTCGAGTCACTTTTTTATTTAAATATTTAAATAGAGGTTTTGTCGAGTTATATGCATAAACAAAAGCTCATCTATTAGAGTCCGACTCGTGACTCAAAAAGTATACATAGGTATAGGCTTTGTAAATTCGCCGCCCGATCGAATCGGCCTGGCATCGCGCTGCGAGTAGCGAGTGCGTTGCCATAGATACGGCATCCTCATAAATTTCCTCAAAATTTTGAGGAAGCGATAGCGGAAGAGGAATTTTTTATTTTTATTTTTGAGGATGCGGTAACGGTTGAGGAACCCAAAATATTGCGGAACTTCCGCATTATGAGGAAGCGGAAGAGGAATCCTCAACAACCCTATGACAGACCAGCCATGATGAGGAGACGTGGCGCGGTGCCCTGAGCGTGAGGCGGGCGGAGTCAGCTGGCTCCAGCCCTCGATGATCGTTCATCCCCTGCTTGCAGGGGGCGTGGGGTGCTGTCGCTGTCTGAGTGGCTTTTTTTAACAATATTATTACTAACAATAACATAAACAGATTTTAAATTCCTGCTGATAATGATACGCCCACGGCCCAAGTAGATCAATATTAGACGACTGGCAAAGGTGAAGGAAAGTATAACAATTAACCCAGAAATAATTCATTGCATCGGAAATATACGACATCCTCAAGGTATTCATATCCTCATTTAACAGTTTACCGTAAAGAAGTAGGTAACAGAAAAATGCTAATTTAAAATTAATATCCTCTCTTCGGCCCTTTCATAGCCAAGTCATAACACGAATGATACATCGCGAAATAATGTAACGTGTCAGTGACGCGTATATATCAACGTCGACCCACAGTCAAATTCACTTCCAAACATGAACATGGCTTGTTTTGTACCGCAATTCACAAGCCCCAATCTATGCAGCAAGCAATGAAACACGTAGCTACCAAATTTACGACTTCGTAGTTTCGTAATAACAACATGGGATATTGCATTCCAGAGACAGCCGACAGATTACCTCGACCGCTTGTCTCTGGGGTATGATTGCGCTCGATATTAAATACACCGTATGCAACTTTGTGTCGCGCTATTATAAACTGGAGGTTCAAAATATAGCCGGTGGTTTCTTAGCAATTACACAAAGCCCCTAATGACTATTGCTCGAGAATCTCTTGTGCTTATTAGCTAAATTGCCGTGAAGCAGGTTATGCGGGCACTCGCAGAAATTGCAATTATCCAGCGCATAGCGTGTAACTCAAGGATTCCCTGCACCCGATTCCGTCGATCTAATTAAACGTCAATACTAAAAGTTTAATTCAAAGCGCGGGAACGCTTCCTGTTATAAATGCTGAAATGCATATCGATGCTCGCTCGACACGAGAGGATATTCTTAATTAGCTCCTATAGAAATGTAGTAATTAATAAAATAGTCGTCTTTTCAAATAAAACAAAAAGTTTTATTTTCGTGGTTTTAATCAGTTTTAGAAGTATTTTTCTATCTTCCTGGTATTTTATTCTAATCTTACAACAATAGATTACCTGTTAATTTTTTTTTTGTTTAACTTGCAATGTATAATGTAAGGTACTGTATAATATAATCCAATATTTTGCTTTGGATATTATGCATACGAAATCATAAGAATTTCATAAAATTGTTAATATTATACTTGACCGATCGGTCGTAAATATGTATTAGGTATTATTTAAATTTATAATTTCATAAAAAATTCGTCGAAGGAAACCAAGACAGTGGGTAACAGAAATCCACGATTGGCTCGTTAACATTGATTCACAGAATTCATTTTTTACGTTTAATATGCATTCAATCAAAATTCCATTCCAGCTATTGTAAATTCAAGCGGCCGATAGGAGCACTTAATAACTTGATCACGTTTTCGCGTGGAAGTATTCAATAACTTTTTCCCTTTTACAAAAGGACTCTTGACACGCTTGAATTACGCATTATGAAGAATGGTTCTTAAAATTGTCACAACAGAACGTTTCGGGTGTTCTTACAGGTGCTATTATCCGTTTGTTTATTCTTTCCGTGTATCCAAGTGGAAATAATCCATGCTGCCTTAATTCTACTACTCCGAAATTCGCAAAGAAGTTAAATATAAATCAATTTAAATGATCGTCTCGGACTCGAGAGTATACAAATAAGAAGTTGTTAAAATGTCACACTTAACGGTCATAAACTATTCCGGTCACGTCTCGGAGTATTTGTTAGATATGTACGATAACGCCCGGGAATAACAGAACTATGAAAAATGCTCCAGTTTTGTTGAGTACGTGAAAGCTTCTTATATGTAGTACACTATTACTGTTTTATCAACCCTCGCCGTTTACGAGGCCATGTTACATTTGCGTATTTATTTTGACTCATAGTTTTGACTTCTGAATGTTTTTATGTTTATTTTATTATGGAAAACAGAACATCGTGCCTGGAATCAGAACTTTCGGAATTCGATTCGTATTCTTTTCTAATATTTCTTGTGTACATTCTATGTAGATATTGCTTGCAAACGATCGTTTAAAATGTGAAAAATATGTCCCAATGCAATATAATCGTCTAACTATCTATACACAATATTTTCCTATACAACGAGCATTAGCTCCTGTGCTCTTGCGTACTGCCGCCAGCCGTTACGTAAAGAATCTACACGAGCGCTCTCCAGTCTATACGGTGTCATATCGAGAGCACTTGTGATACCACGCCACCGGGTGCCAAGAAATTTATTTTACGCTTTGTACTAGACGCTCTGTAGGTAAATTGAAGCTTTAGAATGTGGGATACGGTCTGGACATTGATTTGTTAGCAAGGATCTCGTTTATGTTTATCGAGGTAAAGTAGAAGATCGTTACGGAAATAGTTAAGCTAAATACTAGAACCGCTTTGCGTTAAGAAATAAAAAATGAAGTTCAATGACAAATTGATAATTGCCACTGTAAAATTATCAATATGTTCGTTACAACAGTTTCCAAACACTACGTGATGTAGTAACGATACGCCGATGAATAAACGCGAAAATCGACTTTCCATATACTATGAAATAGGTGCAGAATTCAAAATATTATAATCGACTTTCCATCTAATAGAGCGCCTGGGGGTTTTCACCTCGGATTAGAGTTATAGTGAATGAATTAATACGATCGATGTGGGATATTGTTTTTTAAACTATAAATTGCAATGTTTACCCAATTTTTTTTTGTGCACTCCATTGTTTCATTGTTTAAACAAATTATTGTGAAAAATTCATGTTTGACCATAGAGGGTGTCCCACGAAGTAGTGATATACTGAAGCTGAGAGGTAGAGGACATAAAGGGCTATCCGAATCACCCCCATGTATATTATGCGATTTTTCGTATTTTCGGAGTTATAACGTTTTTTTCAAATTTTCACCTATCGCCGAGTACGTAGAGATTTTGATTTATGGTGACGTGAATTATGGCGGTAAATGCTTGATTTTTTTTGTGTGCTAAGCTGAAAGATAGGCCAATTCAGTATAGTAACATTTACTATCGTTAGATCTTCGAATGGAATAAAAAAAAGAATTTAATGCCAAGAAAGATAAAATTACCCAGTATGTTCATAACTTCAAGGGCCCGTAAAAAATAAAATCACATAAAAAATATCCGTTTGGCTTTTTAAAAACTTACTCTATCTTTGAGGTAGCTACCCTGAAAATTTCATTTTATTATTCATAAGGCTTCAATCGAAAAATTGAAATCTAAAAGTGGTAAGTGCAAAATTTTAATGCAAACAAAATAAAACCAATTACAATTTACAAGGTGTTTAATTACAATAAATTTTCAAAATGACCCCCCCTGTTGCTCACTGCAAGTGCAACAGCACCGGAAAAAGTTGTCTTTTAAACGTCTGAATACCCTTTTATTATTTTAATGGTTTCTTCTGCTACTCTCAATTTCTGGGTTAATTCGTCCAAATTGCGGCATTCTCTCGAGTAGACGAGGTCTTTGTAGTATCTCCATACAAAAAAATGCCGGCGTAGTCAGATTTCATACATCAACACTTCAACTTTGAATGAATCCATCACGAATTTTATAGCCATCCAGAAAACCGATTATTATCGAGATATCCAGAAAAGGATTTCTGGTATAACCGACTTACACTTGCAGCAAAATATCATTCGGATTATTATAATTTGCTGAAAAATTCAATTCACCTCAGTAATGTTGAAAAGAAAATTAATCTAAGTAGATGCAGCAATGGAGCAAATATACAAGTACCTACATAGAAGAGAATGATGATTGCCAATTTACCATGCAAAAGTTGAAAAACGTCATCACTACAGAGCATATCCCGGTAGAAAAAACTATTAAAAAACGACTAATAGAACGCTTTCACGATGATATTATCATTTCAACTAAATATTTGATGTAAGCAACAATGTAGGTAATTGTAATATATTTAAATAATTAATAAACAGATTTGGTACTAATCATTTTTTTTCTTTTCATTAGTCGTAATTAATTACCTTATTTTTTAAATGTACTCAATAGAGTACGTTTAATTTATAATTAAACCGGCCGAGAAATTCCATTGTACATAGCAGTTGTGGCTCCGCTCTCCCCTCCACGTTTTTCTATCTGTTCGAGATCCCTACTGCTATTTTTATACACAGGTGTCTTTGAAAAATATTCCTATATGTCTACTCGAATAAAAAAAAAAGAAATACTGTTTAAAGTGAAAATATATGGTCAAACATTAATTTTTCATAACATTTTTTTTTAAACAACAAAACAATGGAGTGCACAAAAAAAATTTGGGTAAACATTGCAATTTATAGTTTAAAAAACAATATCCCACATCGATCATATTAATTCATTCACTATAACTCTAATCCGAGGTTATACGGTTTTGTATGCTTCAGGCACTGCACTAGTGAAACTGATATCTATTTAAACAAATGTACGCTTCAAGATAAACGCTGAATATTGAAGACACGGCGATGCTGTGCAAACACAATGAATCCTATTTGCATATGAATGTGGCTGGTTTGTAACGAAATTAAAGCAGCGCTCTTACGTTACAAATTATTTTCAAAGCTCGCTGCCTAAGTGGATTACACGTTAGCTACCTCGGAAACGTCTCCACGTTTTTACAGAATACTTAATAATTTGTGAGAATTACCGTCGTGTAGCTTATTTACAAGCGCGTACAACTTCGGACATCAAATGTTTGTATGGAAGCATAAGAATATTTAGTGTTATATGGTAGAGTATAACGATTGATTTTATTATTGACGTAATTTAAAGAAAAAAGAGCGTGTGTGCCGAGCACACGTGTCAGAAGTGAAACTTCATTGGTAAGATTTGACAAAATCGTCGCTTTACTCCATGACGAGACGGTATTGCCATGACGCGACCTTGAAAATTTACTCTCAACACGCCTAAAGAAGTTTCACTTCAAAAGTAAATGAATGAGTTTTAAACAATATTTATTAATAAACTAAAATGGTTTCCTTAGAACTACCTACTTACCCTGTCGCTTGTTAAAATAATTATTCTTATATTTAAAGCGTCATACCCTTTCGTTGAAACTAAAGTTTAATTTACACACCATTTCAGATTTATATATTATGTATACGCAATACGTATAAAGCCCTTAGTCTCCAATCGATGCTATCACGCATGGATTCGCAACAAATTTTTTCCAGCTCTTTTCCAATACAAGTTTAATTTGTTGAACTGCAATGCGTTGTGTTTCCACAAAATTTACCATAAAATTTACGTTTTTATAACGTGCTCTATCGCTGCATACGTGCAATTTATATTCGATAAGACCTTTTTTATTAGCACTCTTTGTACGGCATTAAATTTCAGCGTTTACGTGTCTAAAATATTTTAAGGATATAAATTGGAAATCTATAAACTAAAATATAGAGAACTACTGTGATATTATATGCTCTTAAAGCTCTTTGATTATTTTCGTATAGATATTGATAGTCTTTTATTGAATAAATACGAATCAAAAGTTATATTTTAAATCCAAATCCATTGAACCATTTTTTCACATTATTTCGCCACCTAGCCAACTTCCCATAGAAAAGTCAATATTCGATATTAGATAAAAGGAAACCTTTATTTATTAGACCAAAAAAGCAATTAGTCCAGTCACCCAGAAATTCAATAGTATACACTCACAAACACACAGATTCGTTGAACAGTCACCTATCCGTTTCATGTAATAAAACCCTATAATAGCAATCCTTGATAGAATAAAACACATAAGTGAATCTCGTTAACGTGAAGATACTCTTAACGAGCTAAACGGGTTTTTCTTTTTGCGATTTGTGAATGCAATTTCGCCAAAATGCAAATTCAAAATAGATGGAAGCGCTAGTTAGGTTTAATTGTTTTTGACTGCGTTTTGCGAATGACCTTTTAGATTGTTACAACTTTTGTGTATGTGGTTGTACAAAATGTTTGGAATATCGATAGTTGTGCATGAAATATAGCATGCGTTATCAAAAAATATTGCTCAATAGAGACATATTGGTAGTGCTGGAGATTAATACGACAATCTACAAAATCCTCTGCTACAGTATCCACTAAACTATTTCCAATGGTTTCTATGCACGATGAAACTGAACAGTTGCGGATTATCCACGACCATAATATTGGCAACTTCAGATTTTATCTGCAACGAGTTGAATGCCAAAACGCTAAATCGAAAATTGAAAAGAGATAAAAATTGTTACGGATACATGGGGAATTCTTTTCGTCTTTTCGCCGGAGCCAAATGAAATTTTCCATTCCACACTATTTCATATTTCGCGGTGGTGTTACATTCATATTTTATTCTTTTTCAACGTTCGCATTAAGCACGTATAAGTCTACAATGGAGAATAAGAATGAAGAGAAAGATAATAAAATGTAAATGAGTTAATTGAGATGGTTTTATTTCAAAGAAAATTATTGAATGAGTTGTTTAATAATACACGGACGATGATCATGATTTAAATTTTAAATGTGATTCCTTTCTCAAAAGATTTTGACCTTTTTAATAATTTAATTTACTTTACTTATCTACCTAGTAAAATGTTTCGGACACTATTTAGTACTTACCACATTTACAGTAAGAGTTAGTATAAAGCTATTTATTTAATTATAAATATTTTAGACTCAGATTTCGACGTAACCACGTTATTTTAAATAGTTATTTAAATGTGTTATTGCAGATATTGTATTCACGGTTTGTCCACAGGCACTACTCCAAGCGCACGACGTGGTCGCGCGCGAGGTTTACGGCGAGGAGTCGCTGCGGGCGTCCCCGCCGCCTGTCAACGGGCGAGCCGCGCAGCCCAACGCTGAAGACGAGGAGGACACGGAGCCAGAGTTCGAGAACGTGACCAGGGTGCGACTCGTGCAGTTCCAGAAGAACACCGATGAGCCTATGGTAAGGGATGTTTTGTATGCAATAAAAATTATAAATAAATAAATAAATAATGGATGTGGAAGGTGTGAGGTGTAAAAGTTTTGACACAGTGTTAATGGGCAAATGTGTACGATGTTAGACGTAAATGGTAGGAGACATTTTGTTTCCGATGTTGTGCATGACCTTATCATGATTTAGATCTGTGTGTTTCAATTTTCAGTAATTCTTAGATAGTTTTACCAAATTAGTGGATGCAACTATGCGAGCACTACTGTGATTTATTAAATATCTTTCAAGTTTGTTGAGTTTAAACTGAAACTTGAAGTCTTGGAAACTATCTGCATCAGTGATAAATTGATACGAATAATTATACATTCAAGAATTTGAAACTGTAATAAATTAACGCTAGTTCAAAACACATTAAGCGTACTCAATTTTAGTTAAATTAACAAAAAAAGAGTTATATTACGGAGTATGTGAAAAGGGTCAAGTAGTCGTTGAGGCGATGCTAGCAGCGCCGCAATGGGGCACACTGCTGTGGAAATGAAGCTAAAAAATACGTTGCGAAAGCATGTAATCTGTTGAAACAGACAGTTTTATTAAAAGTTTCTTTGTTGTGCCCGAGTATATTTGAATGATAACAATTTTTATTCGTTGTAACGTAATGGCCAGTTGCGGTGGCAATGCAAATTTTGTAATATCAGATATTCAGAAACAGAATTATTCTGCAAATTTAAAAAATGTGAAAGAATATTTTAAAAAAATGGTGATATAAAATTGCATCGTATTGTAACGACGCCTTGAACCACTAGGCCACTCATTTTCATATTAAGATACTAATTTATTTTACCCTATCTATCTCAATACAATATAATAGCATATCTATAAAAATTTCCAACAGAAGTAGACTACTCAATAGATTAAACATTAAAACTCAAATCACATCATCACACACAATATATTCCCCAAAACCAGGGTATTACCCTCAAACTGGCGGACGACGGGCGCTGCATAGTAGCGCGCATCATGCACGGCGGCATGATACACCGCCAGGCGACATTACACGTGGGAGATGAGATCAAGGAGATCAACGGGACGCCCGTCGCCAACCAGTCGGTGGCGCAGCTGCAGAGGATGCTGGTAAGGATCTTACTGTACCACTTGATGTAGCTCTTAGAGGTTAAAGGGACTTTGATGTACCTAAGTAGTCGTGTGTTGCTGGAATTGTGATTTTGATGGGCCGTCTGTAGAAAATTAATACACGTTAGCATAAGACTGTGCTGTGACACGGTTTTGCAGAATAAAATCGATATATTTTAAGTCAATAAACTTGCTAAAAAAAAGAGAAATTTCGGACACAAAATGTAGTTACTTATAAAGTTAGAAAATGCATAGATTATTTTTTAAATTATTGTCGTTTAATCAATTGGCTGGAATTTTCAAATGATATCTCAGCGTCTTTATAGTACTCTTAACATTTTCCAAAGGTATGCCTTTGGATCGTGAAATTTGCTATCTAATTACTATAATATTTCTTGGATGAGATTGAAGCAAATGCTTGGGCATTAAAAGAGACAACGTACAAATTGGTGGAATGTTTTAGATTTCTTTTCATTCTATATTAGATATTTTTTCAATGAAAAAAATGTGTCAAGAGTATAAACATGAATACTCTCTAATTTTATTGGTATTGTTTTAGAATGAAAGAAAAATATATTTGAATGAAGATTTAAACATAAAAGAAAATGATAATGAAAGAAAACAAATTTGGGTTAACCTTATTATATTATGCAAACATAATATTGAAAAACTCGCTGTGTTTTTGAAACATTATTCATATTTTGCAGCGTGAAGCCAGAGGTTCTGTTACGTTCAAGATAGTTCCATCGTACCGCTCAGCTCCGCCACCTTGCGAGGTAAAGTACATAGTTATTTTGTAATTTTTTACTAGAACGCTGTTTATTACTCTTTGGGCTGTACGAGGAATGCTGTTTGAATTGCTGCTCTTAACTAATACTAAAATCAGTTTGACAAGTTGTGTTTTACAGTAGATTAATGCAAACATTGTGTGATTTGGTTTTGATTTAAATAGACTGTGTGATACTAACGCGCTTTGACTCTTTAACTAAAAACTGCAGAAGTAGTAAATTAAAGTCGACAAGCGCACATAAATCTCCATAGAGCTTGTCCTAAATCTGATTGGTTAACTAAATAAACTAAAAACTTTCTGTTTTGTTTCTAACTAGCTATTCCGGATAAAGCCTTCGCCCGTTCTAGTAAGTAGCGTATTCCACACCCGTTGCTACTTTTTGTTGTTTTGTAATATGTACCTGTTTCTATTTGTTGTTTGTTTTATGTTGTGTTTTATAATGTCACCCGGGCATGGCCGCGCGTTCCCGGTTCAAACCGTTTCTGTGCGCTTGTTGTTCTTTGCCATCGCTTCGATCATTCATTATATTATCATTGCATAAAACATCATTTCCCATTTCCCATTATATCGATGTTACTTCAGTCATGTATTCCATTTGTAGATCGTTGATGTGATGTGAATTTGTTGTATATTATAGTTACAAGCTAGTTTCCTGTAGTGAATAATTTGTCCTAATATAATTACAACTTTGCTAAAAAAAATGATACCAGTTTTAGATGACACTTGAAGATATGAAGGAATACAAACATTATTGAATAATTTGAATTCATTATACTTAAGTAATATGATACACGCATTTGCAGATCTTCGTGAGAGCGCAATTTGATTACGATCCATTAGAGGATGAACTTATACCGTGCGCCCAAGCTGGAATAGCTTTCAATATAGGCGACATTCTACAGGTAAATACTTATTAATGCTTTCAAATACTATTTTTAAAAAAATAATCCATCGATGGAATGATATAAATCTTATTATTATTTATTTTCATTTAATTTAATGTATAGGCTAACATCATAGTTCGTTTTTGTTCGAGATAATTTGTCTGAATATTATTTTCTGAATGTTACTTATTGAAGCAATAATCCTGTGAAGCTATGTATAACTGTAGCAAGGAAAAATACAAACTAAGAAAAAACCTACATAATATGTTATGCATAACATGCTTTAAATAAAAAGTTCTCTTTTATATTACGTACAGAAACATTCATTACATACATTAGTTTATGGAATAATTTCAAGAGATACAAATGCGGCACACAGTACAAGTTCTAAACCTTATTACGTTGAGTGATGTGAACTTTGTTAGATTAATAATAATCAAACTTTATTACCATTATATAATAGAATTAACGTACATCAAATTGAGATTGATGAATTATTATGACACTGAGAGTGGCATTAATAACTGAATTAAATTTATTTTACTTTGTACATATTTAGTAAATTAATGCACAAACAAGTGGCATAAACTTACATAATTATTGAATGTAGTTACACAAATAAAACTTTTAACGGACTGATTCATTTTTGATTACCCTTTTTTATCACCGTCAAGACAACAATATAGTCTATCTGTGACTTTAACCAATTAGAATCGACGGAAAATCATTTTTTAAAAACGTTAAAACTTACTAATTTATCATTGAAACTCGCGTATAAAACATAAAAAAACAAACATTCATTTTGGTGTTTTCAATACATTACAGATAATAAGTAAAGACGATTCCCACTGGTGGCAAGCTCGTAAGGATGCCTCTGGTGGTTCAGCCGGTCTCATACCAAGCCCTGAACTACAAGAATGGCGCGCGGCTTGTGCTGCCGCTGAAAAATCTAACACTGACCAAGGTAAGATTGTAAATAGTATTGATTTTGATGAGGAAATATGGTAAAATCGAAATAAAAATTTGTGCACCCGACCAATTGTATTTGTATATCAAAGGATTTTGTCTCTTATTTATGAGAAAGAAGGTTTTTGACGTGACAACGTCTTATAATTCGATAAAGCCGGCTGCACGCACGAAAAAACATGACTCATGCGGCGTTACCTCGCTCTGACTCATCTGAGGCGTTCCATGTAAGGCTTGAAGTGCGAGCGAGAGCGCGGAACGAGCGACAAAGAAGCACAATCGGACGTTGTCACGTTCAACTATCGTCAGTAAACCGACTTTACAGACAACCAATTTTTTTATTTGGAATTGTGATCGATTGTAAATAAAGTATAATAGATTTGACTACGGGTTATTATCAAATCATTTTTGATTCTACCATATTTCCAATAACTGAGTGGCTATTTTAGCGGTCGAATAACAATGTTCATCACTTAGCCACAAAATTGGATGTCACTACGGCTCATGTCTTTGTGGGATATAATGCGGTTTTGAGCAGTCATTTTAATATGTTTAATGAAGTTCATATATCGATGATTTATTATGTTTTGGTCAACTCGTTTGTGTCTGAAATCATTATAGTGGCTGAGCTTGTTTTTCAAGATGTGTTTTTGGAGATCTATTTCATTACAATTTGGTATACTTATATACAATTTTAGTAAAATAATTTGATGTGTGGATTTTAATTCATGATTGTTGCTATTGCTTATTTTGTATTCATTCAGTTTTCATCGTTTGACGTGTGTAGATGATCGTATGTCAAATTGCCTGACCCGTAATTACTCTAGACGGTCGTTGATTAAATATTTAGTTTGACAAGCTGCTTCAGCCAACCTAGAATTAATGTGTTGATGTTGTGTTAGGATTCGTTTTTCAGGAGATTTCATTTATTTTAACAAATGATTTATTCTCCTTTCTATCACTTGCTTGTTTACTTTATTCATATAATTTTATTATCATATAAATGTAATTTATTGGACGCGATATTTATTTCAAAAGTTGTTATTTATCTTCATTTATAACATACATTTTAACAGATACAGTTGTTGAATTATTTATGATGAATCTACTTGAATTGCGATCAAATTCCTTTATAAAAGAGCTATTAAGTTATGTAACACATCTATCGAGTAAAAGTAATTTCTCATATCTATTTATGTTTCTATGTGTTGTATGTCTCTACCTCATATTTTCACCGTATTATTTGTATTGGCGCTATATCATTACGATGTTTCTTTCTTTCAAATTTCAATGGACGATTCTACAGTTGGTATGTAATATTTTGCTTTATATATTTGTTCTATATGTGTATTTAATGTAACCATATACAAAATAACCTCATTAAGCCCGAAATCTGCATGGTATTGATACCATTCTAATACCGATTAAATATTTAAATTTACCTATCGAAATGTCTGTCTGTCAATATGTACCCTAAAGTAGTAAAGGATTTATCGTAGAAGGCTATGAATAATAATCGAATAGTCTTAAGACTCCTCAAACCGTATTGTTTTCTTGGGAAATGTTTGGTCCGTTCCAACGTGTTGTTTTAATATTATCTTTATCACGTGAAAACCGGTTTGTGTTTATTTCATATCCTCACATATTTTCTTAGCTTTGATTTACCTGTCTTTATATTTAGTGGGCGATCAAAATATACTATGTTATGTTTTACTTTTATAATAGTAGCATTTTTCAATGATCCGTTCACTTCTTTTTGTGTTCTATCATTTGTTTCCCTCGTGTTATTAATGAAAAGTGATTCATCTACCGTAATTTTGTAAACCCGACCATTTCCCAAGAAATCCGTTCCATACAAGTAGTTGCCAAACCATATCCATGGGTTGTGTGCATGACCGTGTTGTAATGTTGTGCGGCTAGGAACTGACGGCTGCGTGTCTCATACCGACGGATGTGAGAACACAGGTAAATATATATGTAGTGCGGTGCAAGGGATTTAATAGTTACTAGTTAGGATTAGGATAGTTAATAGTTAGGATTTGGTGGTTATTGATTTTGAGGTCGAAATTTAGATTTTTTTTTTGTTATTTTTTTATTGGAAACGTCTTATTTGTGTGAATTAGGAATAGATTGACGTGGTTATGACGTCAAATGTGTTTTACATAAAATCTATTTGGATTGATAAATTGTTAAAAAGATTTTGTTTAATTAACTTTAAACCATTCGTTGAGCTTAAGGATGGTAAAAAAAATTAATTGTGTCAAAAAAAATGCTCCATAAAGAAATAAATATTCTCATTTTATAATTATTATCTCTCTTGCATATTAATTGTAGCGATAGATTGTTGCTATACTAATCATAAACTGAGAAGTTGCTCTTAAAATTTTATAAAAGTAATGAAGCACAAATAATAATTGTTGTTTTGAATAAATTTGTTGATAAATTATATACTGCATGTTACAATTATAATTAAAAATAAGAGCAAAACTTCCCGTAATTGTGAAGTTCATCTTTTCATTAAATATTACAGTGTGTAGATATTTGGCTTTAATTAAAAATAAAATGCATGTATTTCAATGTATAGAATATTCAATTAAAATTAAGAAAAGAATTTCTAGTGTTTGATCTTTGTTCTAGTTAACTGTTCGATATTTGGACGCAAGAAAAAACAGTCGAAAGACAAATATCTCGCGAAACATAACGCTGTTTTCGATCAACTCGATGTTGTGACTTATGAAGAGGTCGTGAAGCTGCCTTGTAAGTATTAAATGTGATTTATTTGCTGTATAATTATATGGTAAATAAATTGTTTTTGTGAGTAGGGTAGTGTTTAAAACAAAATTTAAACACTTAAAAAAATGTTGTGTGGTTTTATGAAACCACGGTAAAAGTGAAACTTACGATAATTATCGTATTTGTACGATAATTATCGTACGTCACGCGACATGCGCTACACAGACCAAAAAGTTTGAGACGATGTAATAAAAGTTTCACTTTAAAATATGAATAAGGTATATAGTAGGTATTTTTTTTCCATTTATGATAGTACTTATATATTAAGTACCTGAATTTTGATTTGTGGTCTCTTCAATAAGTTTTATTTTCTGTTTTTCTTTTTTTGCAATTTTTATTAATTTCACATTGATTGAAAGTATCAGAACGGCAAAAAACAAGATTAGTATTTATATTATGTTTTTATGTTAAATTTCCAGCATTCCAAAGAAAAACTATAGTTCTACTGGGCGCTCACGGCGTCGGTCGTCGACATATAAAGAACACTCTCATAGCTCGTCACCCGGATTTGTACGCCTACCCGATACCACGTAAGTTTTATTAGTACAGTGTAAACTCTATATAACGACACTCCATTTAACGTCAAACTCCGTATAACGTCAAGATTTCTCGACTTTGGTTGGTTTATATTGTTGTCTATACAATAATACACTCCATATAGCATCACGCTCACTCTAATTAACGACCACAATAAGACATTACCAATTACTAGGAAGTACTGACTAAGTTGCCGAAATCAATGAAAATGTAGTTGTGTACATTCTTTTTTACTGACATACCGAAGATTCTAAGAAATGCAGTCGTTTGTTTGTTGTGTGAATGAACTTACACATGTTCACCTCAACTACTTGGCTTTCGTTAGTTACACGTTAAATAAAAAATTCTGCATGCCGAAGAAGATGGACGATCTGCCAAAAAATTGAAGAAACCTCAATATGAAGACCTTGATCAAGTGATGATAACATGGTTTCATAGGCAATGTCAAAATAATATTCCTGTCTCGGGACCAATCATGCAATTTTCCCTTTCTTTCCATTTAACGACCACTCTCTATAACGTCGAAAAATGCACGGTCCCTTAAGTGACGTTATATAGAGTTTACACTTTATGTTTGTATTTATAGGTAACAAAAATTCCTAGTTTATTTAAAAAAAATCGTCTTAAACTAGAAATCAGAAGTGGGATTCATGTTCAAAAATAAAATCAAAAGTGTTAACAAAAGATGGCACATATTTTTTCCTCTTTTTTCTTTATATTCTTGGTATTTGATTATGAATGTGTATGATGTTTGAACAAAATTGTTTTTTCAATTAAGTCAAGCTTTGAAAATCATATTTAAAAATAGCGAAGTATTGTAGCTTTTGTAGGATATGTTTTTAGAGTTGTTGAAAAAGCAAACAAATATTTTTTGCTATAACTGAATTGTTTTCAAAATTTTGTTACAGGTAAATTAGCTTGGAGAAATTTTTGCATATGTAGTGGTGTGTATATTACTCAGATCTTAGAGCGCGTTTCCACTATATCGTTCTGGCCTATACAAAAATGTTTCGATATCCTAACATTACTATTTAATTTTATACTTATTCCTAGCAACACTTTTGTTTTCAATAAAAACAAGTTTTTATTTGAAAGAAAATGGTTTTGACTTTATAAAAAAAAATATATCATTCAATTTCACGTCCTTGAGCAAACGACAAGGCGACTACCGTGAAACAATAAAATATCGTGTCCATAATAATTTGTTTCATAATTAATATTTGACCATAATAATTACGAAACAAAACAAATAAATAAATCGTCACTTGATAGTGGAAAGTGGAAACACGCACAAAACCAGAATAAACCAGTTTACGCTGTCCGCAGGTGCCACGTGCAGTCGTTTGGTACCGTTAGAACATGAAGCACACATTTCATTCAAAAATTATAATTATTACGTATAGACCGGGAGATATTGACACAAAATTTCGAGTCATTTGTAACAGGATGGCGGTTCTACAGGGGTCTTAGTACGCAATGACAAAAAGAAAAACGATGGTGTGAACACTGGTACCGGCGGCTTAGTCGCGTGGGCGTTAGTCGAACTCGTCAGAAAAATAGCGAAAGTCAAACGATTTGTAACACAAAAATTTTAGAATTTACCGATAGCCCATAAAAAAG
>CAJQZM010013500.1:0-21651 GCA_907164665.1 Colias nastes
CAGAACTACATCGTGCTTTGCGAATTTAGGGTTTTTTTGTGTCGATTTCTACTGGCCTATAAAGAGAACCAATCACCATAATATAATTCAGAAACATAATACATTGTCATAGCAATATTATGCTGTGTATTTTGAGAGGAAGATCTGAATTGCGGCTTTTATCCATAAAACATCGAAGCTTTTAAAACAGATCGCTTTGTGTCGCGTGTATCATCTCAAATTGTGATGCTTTTTGGCGAAATTGTATTAGTTATTTATTGGCATTATCTTGAACACGGTTAAGTGCAATTTTGAAAGGTATATTTTCACGATATCTAGATGATTATATCAACATTTTGTGAAATAGAATTTCTCTGGTGAAGTATTATGTATATTTTATGTTATAGAAGGAGATACTTTGTTCTTGTAAAGTTTATGTTTATTGGTTTTACCAAGTTTTTTTGATTGACAGGGTCTTTAATGTAAACTTTACATTATTCAGAAAGTGATCTACACACTACGATCTATATTTAGGCACATCGGTGCCTATTTTCTACAAAATCTGTTAAGCAGTTTTTGCAACACATGATTAGGTACTATATTATGATGTTATAATATTTCAATGTATCGTAAAACGAACAGAGTCCTCAATTCATTTAATCGATAGTTGATATCGAAGCCTATTTTGACGGCCGTAAATTTTACGACACAGTAAAAAGGGTTCAAATTTAATATTCTGTGTTCACTTTATTCGTCATTCAATTTAAGAATCGTGATAAAGCTCGCAAATTCATTTTTTATGTGTACTTTAGCTCATTTTCAACAAATCTGCTTAAATTTTGCGGCTGAAAAGCATTTAAATTTTCCATTTAAATAAAATTAACAATATGTTAAATAGCTTCATACGTTATTGGAAATCGGAATGATTGAAGTGGAAAATATTGATATTACTAAATATAAGAGGAAACAAAATGACCAATTAATGAACGAACAACATTGCCAATTAGCGGCACAATAAAATACATATTATTTGCCATCGGGAACACAATATGTTTATATTTGGCATTCAGGAACCACATCCATTGATTGATACATTTTAATTCTGAATGTGCTTACGTAATGTTTTAAAGTACGTGTAATTTAATTGTATTTTCATTTCATTAATAAAACATTAAGTACATATTCATCGGTATAAATTAAATTTAAATAAAACAACTGAAAAGCATAAATGCTAAATAGTGTTCAAAATATAGTTCGTTGCAACCGTAAATATGTTATGAATGCTTTATTAGCTTTTTTTACATTTTGACATTTGTTTTACATTTGACTTACCGGTTGGCTTGGTTGGTAGTGGCCCTGCCAAGCCAGAGGTCGTGGGTTCGATTCCCACCCGGGGCAAATATTTGTGTGATGAACATAGATGTTTGCTCTGTGTCTGGGTGTTAATTATCTATATAAGTATTTATTTAAAAATTATATATTATGTATGTTTATCAGCCCTCTGGCTTCCATAACACAAGCGAAAGCTTAGTATGGGATCAGATTGTGCCGTGTGTGAAAATTGTCCTGAAATATTTATTTATTTATTATTTATTGTGAGTAGATAAAAAAGATACAAAGCGATGCAGAACGACATTCAAAATTATTTATATTTAAAGAAATACAGTCAGGTTGCGAGAAATCCTATTAAGAAATCCTTAAAATAAAATTTAATAGCAAAATTTATTCGATACTTATGAATAGATCCATTGATAGAAGCTGTATGAAATTTAATGGCCCAAAATATAATAGAGTGATTATTTAAAAATATACTTTTGTAACAATCGACTTTCAAAGTACTTTGCGATCTTTGTAAAAATGATACTTGATAAGAATATCTTAATAAGTTCGAGAACAAAGGTAATTTTAGTTCTTTTTATTCCATCGTTTTCATATATAGGTAGGTGTAATGAATTTCAAGGAATAGCGATGATTAGTAAAATGCTTCATAATGTAGTACCAAGTATTAATTACCAAAGGATAGTAGTCATTCCTGTATCTGATTGTTATCTGGCAGTTTATTATTATTAAATTTGTCACCTCTTTTGGAAAGGAACGGATCGATTTTAATGGATTAGAAAAAAATACAGACGAAGATAGGTCGTCAATAAGTAAAATATTTCTGCTCTTTTCTATAATATTTGCGAATCTGAATTGCGACAAACATTTGTGTCAGGCCGGCGACACACTTTATTATCACAATCACATATTAAGCAAAGATTAATCCAATTCTGTCGTCCGTTACAAGCGATGGCAAGTGGCCGTAAATAAGGCTGTGCACACACATGCGGACGCGACGCTCCGCGTTTTATCGCCACAATCTTGTTTATCGCTCGTCATAAACACGACGCTCACATCTGCTCGCGGCATTAAAAAAGGCAAATAAAGTGAATATGATGCGATAGTTTTATGACAAACTTTTCCATATTAAAATTGTGGAGCAGTTAGCAGTAAATTTTTATCTTGATTCCGATAGTTGACGCTGAAAATGGAGCGTCTCAAAGCGCTTAAACGAAACACCGTTATCGCGTCGTGTATAAATTTACGCGAGTTTTGAATAAAGTTTTTATCATCTCTTAGATGTCGACAGTGTTTTATGTATTGAAAATGTGAAAAGATTGTTAAAAGGTTCATTTTTACTTATAGGTGAAGCTTTGCTGAAAAACACTGTTTCATCTCTGTATATATATTTTATATTTCATGCCTGCATACCTATATACATATATTATACTAGCTTTTACCCGTAGTGCTCCGCTCTTGTTGTCTTAGCGAAATAATATATAGCCTATAGCCTTCCTCGATGAATGGGCTATCTAACACCGAAAGAATTTTTCAAATCGGACCAGTAGTTCCCGAGATTAGCGCGTTCAAACAAACTCTTCAGCTTTATAATATTAGTATAGATAATGTTATGTTGTCTGATTTATCTTAAAAACGAATCCTTGAAACACACCTTCTAGCGAACAAAATACCAGAAAATTACTATATACATCCATACTAATATTATAAATGCGAAAGTAACTCTGTCTGTCTGTCTGTTACTCAATCACGCCTAAACTACTGAACCAATTTTCATGAAATTTGGTATGGAGATATTTTGATACCCGTGAAAGGACATAGGCTACTTTTTATCCCGGGAAAATGACGCAATCCCGGAAATCCCACGGGAACGGGAACTATGCGGGTTTTTCTTTGACTGCGCGGGCGAAGCCGCGGGCGGAAACCTAGTAAACCTATATGTACCTAAACTGCAGTGAAATTGTATCGCGCCGCAGATGTGGCCGCACTTAACCCGACGTCACGTTTGCATCCTTGCATACGTGGCACAGATGCTACACAATTATTATCTTAACAGCAGCAGCTTTGTCATCTGTTATCGAATATTCTAGAGGAATTGTTGAACTGAAAAATGTGTTGTGTTGCGAGGGAATTGTGGTGGCATAAAACATTGTCTTTATGATTACGTTAACGATAAAAGTTACATAATAGAACCACATATAATATAATACTACATAAAACAAATGCTATATAAAGAATCACACAAATTATGATTTTTAAACTCATTGTATAGTAATAATGTGTGTGCTCTTGCTTGAAAATATTCATTCAATCAAAATACGATATACTGTTTGTATTGCTATTTTTATATTATCTAAAATTGTTACCTATTTAAATACGAATGAACGAACAAAAACATTTTATCTCTTCCACTGTGAAAACTATTTTTAAACATTATTCGCAACCCGAAATTTGTTTTTCTATCTCTATACAAACTTTATCTAAAACAAAATAGACGCAGGGAACGTTGCAAAACGGAGGCTGCATTGTTTTACACGATGAAGCTTAGTAAAGGCAAGCTTAGCTCAAACCACAGGCTCTCGGCTTTGTTACCAACTATTTAGTTTTGTTCATACCTGATGTTCTATAAATACATGTTTATTTTTACGTTATCTGAGTTGATCTATTATTAATACATGTCTAATTTATGTTTTTTAACCGTTTGGCCGATTAATCAATCGGTTAATCAATCGAATACTTATGGTAGAGTAAAATATAGAGAAGACTGATTAATTATTATTTACCAAGATATCGAAAAATGAGACAGTTGGGCATATGCCTATTCTAAAAAAAAATCTTTATTGACATAATTACAAAGGTCAAAATAATGAATCCTTCGGCTCCCGAACTAGTTTAATACTGTGTATCAGGAGCCAGAGGTTTCTCCCAATATTGATCATAATATTATGTATTTATACTAAACTAAACTAAAAGCTCTAAAATAACCAAAATAATGAAGAGGTAAGTTAAAAAAGCTTTCGTATTGCTATTTATTATATCATTCATTCATATTCAGTTAAGTTCGTACTTGGAGGAAAAATTTAAAAACTTCGTAGTAAACAAACATTTTTATAACATAGTGTTTTTTTAATGTAAATTTAAATGAATAAGAAATAAAACCTTTGCTTTTCAGGCAAAGCCATAACTCGCTTCGTCTTCGCTCGCTAAATGGATCATGAACTTATGTTACGGGATAAATGTTTTGTTTTATGGAGACTCTTGATAAACAGAATGTACTTACATCATACATCATTGAACGTTTGATACGAGAGACCACGTAGTTTAGTTCGATATTTACTAAAAACATATTTTAATAGGATACAAATTTTATTCTATGTACTAAAATGTTTTGAAATATTGTGTTGATCTGTCTATTTATAAATTAATACGTAAGGTCACAATGTATTTAAATAATGAAAATCTATGTTATTAAGGTAATTAATTTATAACTAACTTATGTGAATGTTGCATGTTATTTTATTTTGCCCGAATAAATAAATAATATTTTATTCTCTTATCAATAATATTAACTGTAGCGAGCCTAATTAAACAGATTCTAAAATAGTACATGAAATGTTACGAACGGACGTCAGCGTCCTGCAAGCTTACACGTGTTGTGTTATTGGAGGCACGAGTAACGTTAAACCGAAAAAAGGTCCATTTGAAATACGAGGAACTATGAAAAAGTTTTAAGTCAATATTCCAAGAATGTCTCTTTTAATGATACATACTTAGATTGGTTGCACGAAGCGAGATGTAATTAGCAGAAATCGAACACACACTTTCATTATATAGGTAGTTATTGAAGATTTTATTTTTAAAGATTTTCTGTATAAATGTGACTATAGCACCATTAGCATTCGTTCTAATTCTGCTCCGTATCCTCATTGACATTACGTGTTATCTCGCTCGAAAAGGCAACAGAAAATTCCGTACACCAAAGAATATCGTTGGAAGTGTAAATTTTTAAAATTTGCCAACGTCCGCACGGCTTATAGCGGACAGAACGGTGTTTTGTAAATATGTGCTGCATTATGAAGCCATTTCTCTCCGCGGAATGTGCAACGTTCTTTCTAAAAATTTAATCAACGCTAAGTTTCGCGGTTCGCGTGTATGCGGGGGAGGGTTGGTGAGGTGGAGGGAGGGGGGGATATAAAAAGTATGATACTTGTACTGTGAAGGGCAGCCGGGTCAGTGGATGTTAGGTACTATTATTTATACATTTTGGACGCATGTTGCACCGAACAGTAATTCGATCAACTTTACTTTTACGCTTTTAAAATAAGCGTACACTCAAGATAGAGATGATAGTCCCGTTGTGTTTAATATTAATTGAACATAGTAATATTATCAAGCTTGTTCCGTTTCCGGCATCAGAACTGTCAACACCGCAGTGATAAACTCCGAGTGAAATTAAGCGAAATAAAATAGTAAACGTAATTTCTGGTTGCTAGTATTCGTCGATACAGTACTGGGACCTCTTGGAAGCGATTAAAAACATACAGTGAAGTGCGATTACTAGAAATCACCGTGAATCTACAACCACAATATCAACTATTGGATTAGAGGTTAGATAATACGAAAACAACTAATCGTTCACTCAGTGACACTTGTAGCAAACGTCAATAGATCTGACATATTAAACAGTGTTGCCAATTGTGAAAAATATCTTCTACTATCTTCTACTATTGCGTCTCATTACACGTAGTAAAATAAAAAATAATATAAGATGGAAGGTCAATTTCAAATATTATTCGAAAAAATGAAATTAGAGATGCAAAGTCAAAATGCTGAATTGAAAGATTCTATAACAAATAGCATTATGGAAAAGATGGATGATAAACTAATCCCTATTATAGAAGAAAATAAGAACCTGAAAACTAAAATAGAAAAACTGGAAAAAGAAATAGATTATCTTAAGAGGGCTGAGAAAAACAATAATATTATAGTATTCGGCTTAGAAGAAAACGAAAAATCCTCTTATGAACTAATACAAAAGCTCAAAGAAACCTTCAATCAAGATTTGAATATTAAAATAGAAGAATACGATATCAACAAAATTTATCGCTTAGGAAATAGAAAGAGAGAGAACAGCAAACCGAGACCGGTACTGTGTTCATTTATAAACAACTGGAAAAAGACAGAAATTATCAGAAGTAAAAAAACCTAAAAACTATATACATTGCGGAGGATTACTCGAAGGATGTGTTACAAAAAAGAAAAGAGCTGCAAGCCAAGTTAACTGAAGAGAGACAAAAGGGCAACATAGCGTATCTGAAATATGATAAATTAATTGTAAAAGAGAACAACTACAGCCAAGAGAAAAGGAAAAGGGAAATATCCGCTTCACCCTCTTCAGATAATAATCAACCAAAAAAGCAACAAACCCTAAACACAACGAAGACAAACAGGACAAATGCTTTTGATTTAATGCGATATAGATCCAGCTCCCTTTCGAACATGCCTAATACTAATAAAAACCAATAGCAACTAAAGAACGGCAAACGGAAACCAAAACCAACCAAAGAAACTGCCAATAAAGAAACAAAAAACCAACGAACTCCCCCAAGCCGACTGGTCCTCGAGGGGGAAAGCGACCACAACCCTCCAACCCCTAAAGACAACAATCACCGAAAATCAGTAATTTACATAGGATCCCTCAATGTCCTCACCTTGGGAAAAGAAGAAAACCTTACGGAACTGTCATATGCGCTAAAATCTATCAAATGGGACATAATTGGCTTGAGCGAAGTGAGAAGAATGGGCGAAAGTATTACTTGTCATCCAGACTTTTTACTATATCAAATAGGGGAGACGCAAGGCCAATATGGGGTAGGATTTATTATTAAACAACACTTAAAACAATACGTGGAAGAATTCATCGGAATCTCAGAACGAATAGCGATTATGAACTTGAAACTACCAGGATATAAAAAACCGTGGTCTATTGTACAAATATATTCACCTACAGAGCAATCAAATTTAGAAACGATAAATAACTTTTACCATAATTTAAACGAAGCCATTCAAGAGCATACCCATAAAAACCTTATAGTCATGGGTGACTTCAATGGCCAAATTGGAGCAAGACGCCCAGGAGAAAACGTAATACTAGGACAATTTTCATATAGTAACAAGACCAGAAGCAGAAATGGGGAAAAAATTACAAACTTCGCGCTAGAAAACAAGTTAACAATCTTAAATACTATGTTCAAGAAGAACCGAAAGAGCATGTGGACCTGGATCTCGCCGGATGGTAAAACAAAAAATGAAATTGATTTCATTATGACCAACAGAAACAGCTACTTCACAAACTTTACTGTCATTAAAAGATTTAATTTCAATACCAACCATAGGCTACTTAGAACTGAGCTCAAAATAAATCAACCAAAGAAGATTAGACCGAGACGAGACTCAGGAAACGCAAAACTCAACGAACAGCAATTGGAGCAAATAACAACAGCCCTAAGAGCTGAACTAAAAGACTTCAAAGAGAACACTAAGGAACTAAAAACCCAAGATAAATACAATTATATAGAGAATATTATCAAAACCCAAACTAAACTCACAGCAGATACTAAAATTGATTCAAAAGGAATACTATCAACAGCCACTATAAAACTCCTAGAAGAAAGAAATCACCTTATTAACGAAAGAAGTACTCAAAATAGAAGACAGAAATTAGCCAAAATCAGCAAAGATATCAATTATAATAGAGTATTAGAAAGGATAGAAAACAACGAAGGATGCAAACGATAGAAAATTACATACTGAAAACCGGTGGAACTAAAAAAGCACTCAAAGAATTGACCAGCACGAAGAACTGGATTGTAAAAATGAAAGACGACCGAGGAAAATTTGATCATCACAGAATTGACATACTAAAAACAGCTACATCATACTACAAAAAACTTTACCAAAACAACACTACGCAAGCCGAAATCAATCTAGTGGAGACCTCGAACACCCCTAGTATTCTCCAAGCAGAAGTCAGTAAGGCTATCGATACCCAAAAGAGTGAGAAAGCACCCGGGCCCGACGGCATAAGCAATGAAATTTTAAGATATAGCAAAGAGATCCTGCTACCTGTCCTCACAGATATGTTCAATGATATCTTGAATACCGAAACCATCCCCCAGCAGTGGACCAAGTCTCACATCATCCTACTGTATAAGAAAGGTGATAAATATGACATAGGAAATTATCGCCCTATAAGTCTTATGTCGAATGTATATAAGATTTTTGCTAAAATTATCCTAAAACGGATCGAAAGGACCCTAGACGAAAACCAACCTATAGAGCAAGCAGGATTCCGCAAAGACTACTCAGTAATCGACCACATTCACGTAGTGCGCCAAATTCTGGAGAAATACAATGAATACCAACTCATATACTACATTGCGTTTATTGATTATAGTAAAGCATTCGATTCTCTACAACTCATGTTGTATGTAAAATATGGGAGGCGTTACTAGAACAAGGAATTGAGCACAAGTACATTCGATTAATAAGAAACATATATAGATGCAGCAGAGCAAGAATCCAACTAGAAAAGAAAAGTACTCCTTTCAGAGTAGAGAAAGGCGTAAGGCAGGGAGACCCTCTATCTCCTAAATTATTCTCCGCAGTGCTAGAATCAATCTTCCGAAGACTCAATTGGGAACATCTCGGAATTAATATAGACGGTCAACTGCTATCGCACTTAAGATTTGCTGATGACATAGTTTTACTGGCAAAAACAGCAGAAGACCTAACCAGAATGATAAAGGAACTTGCGAAAGAAAGTGAGAGAGTAGGCTTGGCAATGAATCCGGAAAAAACTAGGGTGATGACAAACGGGTACAAACATACTATAGATCTAGGAAGCACTCAAATCAGCTATACAGACGAGTACGTATATCTAGGGCAGCTCATAACTCTAAAAGATCCTATGCAGAAGGAAGTGGACAGAAGAATTACAAATGGCTGGAAGACATACTGGAGTTTAAGAGAGGCTATGAAAGATAAAGAGCTCCATATAAACCTAAAAAGCAAACTTTTTAACACCTGCATACTACCTGTCCTTACGTACGGGTGTCAGTCATGGTCCTTAAATCAGGCCACCTCAAACAAATTGGCAACTTGCCAGAATGCAATGGAAAGGAGCATGCTCAACATCAAAAAGTCTGACAGAATAAAAAAAATCGTCATTAGAAACAAAACAAAAATTACCGATGTAATAAGCAAAATCAAAAGACTCAAATGGCGATGGGCTGGTCACCTGGTAAGAGGACACGACAAATGGAGCAAAAGGGTGACATGGTGGTACCCTAGGGAAGGTAAAAGGAAAAGAGGCCGACCACAGCAAAGGTGGGACGATGACGTTAGACAAGTGGCAGGAGCCACATGGAACAGAGTGGCTCAAGAAAGAAAGGAATGGAAGAGGTTGGAGGAGGCCTTTGCCGACTGGCAAACAGATCTAGGAAAGATAACCAAACAACAAATATTAGTCTAAATTTTTTTCATATCTATTAAGTTTAAGATTTTAATGTTAGTTCTTTACATAAGTATAAAAAACACTGTACTAAGTGATCTGAATAAAGGCTATTATTATTATTATGTTTCTCATCTCCATAATACTCGGGTACCACCAGAAGGACGGTACCCGGTCTTTTGGAAGGCTTACGTGGGGACACGGATCCAACACGCAGAGGCCCTTTTGAGAGTTTTAATGTGTTATGGGACATCAGCCGCAGCCTGCCAATGACTGCACTATATAGAGATACAGCCCTGGGCAGTCCGCGGCCGATGTAGGACTATTACAGAAAATGGAAATAAATAACTGGACTATGGAAAGGGGTGCTATGTGGACAGGTTACTGGGTCTATAGGAACTATGGCGTCTGCCTTTCTACAACAAAGTTTGTAAAAATATATATTGGCAGACGGTGACTCGCCCTCTCACAGATGGGCCCTCTAAAAAGTCGCTGTAACTTAGCAACAAGAGGGCAACATGTCGTGAGCAGCTAAGGGTGGAGAGGCGTCCCTGGACTTTAAACGACGATCACGCGCTCCCTGAGGGTCCAGCATCACGTGCCCACTCGCCACTTATGATTCGCATCCACCCTTCGAGCTAAAAGCTCTCGCGACTCCACTCTGGCCGGCCGGTTAAGGCAAGCCAGAGGTGGGGGTCCTGTCCTCGTCAGGCTTCACTCCGACCGGCCGGTGAAGGCGAGCCGGAGATGAAGACAGGGGCCTCCCCCGGGAGCACTCAGTTCCCGCGGGGTCGCTACTCCCCGACACCCCGCCACAAGGTGTCCTGCGGGTTGACTGATTGCACGGGTGGAATATCTATTATCACGTAAACAATAGACATCCCAACCGTGGGCGATGGGGTCGTCACATCCCTACGCCTTATTATTATTATTATTATATTATAATATTATCAAGCTCACTTGAGAACTATTCCTTTTACATAAGTAAAGTGAAACTTTTTATTTATTATTTTGAAAGTAATACATACCATTACTAATCTTTAAAGACGTGAAGCCAAAGCGAATTTGATTTCTTATCGCGGTTTAATTTTCTATTTCTTTCGTTGTTTTAAAATAATCCTGTAATTCGGCGTGTATGGCTCTTTTTAGCAGTAAGTAAAATTGAGGCAAAGTCATCTCAACTCTATTGTAAAGTGGTAAGGTCGAATTTCATCTGTGTATTGCCAAATTGCATTTTTTAGAACACTCAGCGCACTAGACTGGACATAAGCCCGTGTTGTTGATTTTTATATTCAATTATATGAAATTAATGCGAAAAAAAAAATATAAAAAATGTTTGTATACAGATATTTTCTAGTAAGATTTCTATGAATAAACACAATTTTATTCGTAGTAAGTAACTATATCGTTCGTTATTTTTCCATATTTAGAAGGTATAAAGTAGGCGATAATTGATATTAAACTGCAATACGTATTTTATTAAAATAGTTATTTGGATATTTATTCGACAAAAACAAGTTTCTAATCCAGGATAAATAGCCTACATACTTGAATAAAGAAGGAATTTCATTTACCAATTTTCCTCTAATACAAGTTCAAGATATTTGAAAAACCTTATCTCAAAGATAACAAGACAATTATTTCAGCAGTAAACTGTACGGAACATACATCTCTACTAATTATGGTCCAATTAAATCTTGGACGTTTATATTTTTACGAGAAAGAAAATAAATTGGATACATTCGCCAATAATTTGTAATGTGTGCACAGTTGAATGTTTTTTTGCTAAAATATATAAATGGTGCAACATTGAAAGTTATAAGGTATAAAAAAAAAAAAAAAAAAAAAAAATGTATGTATAAGGCAAAAAATGTATGTATGTATGTATAAGGCTGTCTATACAATCTAATAATTAATTTTATTATAGTTATTTATCATGAATTTTTACAATTAACTTAGATTTATAATTTATTTTAATACGTGGGACCAATTAGGAACAAATACCTTCACAATAATATTTTGTTTGAAACCTGAGTATTGATATCTTATTTAACTCTATCATGGTAAATAGGCTATTCTACATATTTACTTAGATAAACACATACCTAGGTCATTTAAAAAATATGTTAAGCTTCAATTTACAATCTAATATTTTATCAGTAGATGCTATCCATTGCTGTTACCATTAAAAATGGAGTAATATTAATTAAGATAAAATGCACTGTCGATAAGGAATATGCACTCGAAGTTAATGAAGGCTGGCGTGAATAATGATGATAGTGGAGTCGCGTGACCGACCTAGTGGTGCTTGTGGATTGATGCTTTATGTGTTATTAGTCGTGATAATCAACTGGTATTATCACGTCTTTGGTTCGTAATTTTATTTGTAAACTTAAGGTTACCTAAACCATGTCAAGTCCCAATCTGGTTTAAAGGTTTTTTTGTAAACGATAACCTAAGTCATAGACGAGCGATTTTTAGCAAAAGTTAATGTACATCGACGACGACTTCATTCAATAATAATAGTTTAATCTAGAAATCGCAGTGGATATTACGGATCAGAGTTATAGAGTTAATAAATGTATAGAATGATGCTTATATTTCTGTTCTTTAATGTCATGAATCTTTATTTATTCTGTTGTCTAGTTTTTAACTTATAAAATGTATGTAGAGTAGAAGTGACTTCCGTCGTATTAATGATGTTACACAAATTAATTCTCACCTATCGAAGTAGTAAATCAATTTTTAAAATCAGTCTTTTGGGAGTCTATTTCATTTAACTTTTTTGATTGGAGTCGTCCATTCGTTTAGAATTCTCAAACAAGATTCACTTTATAAAATAAGTAATTGTAAGTAATTAATAAAACTTCATTATCCATACATTATTATAATGTAAACAAAAACAGCATAGAAAGGCTCGAACCATGGGATGTTTCCCATACGAGCAAGCTAACTCATTTACGCCATAATTATATTAACCCTGAGCGTCTGGGACTTCATTAGGCTGACCTATAAAACTATTTATTTTGCCGGATGTTATCGCGACCGATTATCGTGAATTACTAACCCGCATTATGTAGAGAGAGCTAGGATGCGTCATGTGTATGTGTCACCTAATTGTTATCGCATTTGTTAATTTTATAGTTTTTATATAGGGAAACTGGCTGTGCCCCGCGGTTTTACCCGCAGTGCTCCGCCCCTATTCGTCTTAGCGTGATGATATATAGCCCATAGCCTTCCTTGATAAATAGGCTATCTAACCCCTAAATAAGTTTTCAAATCGAACCAGTAGTTCCTGAGATTAGCGCGTTCTAACAAACAAACAAACAAACACTACAGCTTTATAATATTAAACTTATAGAATATAGATGTTTTACCAGTCAGTAAAATAACTTTCTGTTAAAACAGTGATCAAATATTGTCTTTATACTTGAGTGTTTGTCGTACCTAAGTCAAATTAAATTTAATTCCTTTATATTATAGTATGTAAGATTTGAGTCTAGTAAATCATTTTCCTGCCAAGTGCCATCCCGTTGTATTTGATTAAAAATGTTATATATGGCAAGGTCAAATTTATTCGCGGATATGTGATTGAATATCGCAAGTACAATTCAAACAATTATATGAAATGGCTGGAACAGTAATATTATGAATATTTAAGACTTTGTAAATCTGAAATTTTACTAAACTAAATTAAATTAGTTTTATAACTAAACTAAAACTAAACTAAATTAGTTTTATAACTTCGTAAATATTTGTGTTTATATAAATAAGAAAATTAAATTTAATAACATGAATAAATGACTCGGCTTATTTATATCTAAAATAGAAAAATAAAACACGGCTAATATAAAATATAAATGCATGAACAAACATTTACATGCTCTAAATAATAAATTAAATGTTATCCAGTCTTGCTAGACATGCGTGATATTAAATTTACTTGAAAATATCTTCTCGTAAGAACGTCTGCGTAAATAAAAAGTTTTATTATATTTATTTGTTGTGTAGGTACTCGGTAAACTGTACACTGAGTACATAAAGAATATTTAAAAAATATCTATTGTTTTTGGAATAAGTATAAATTATGTGACAATTCAATGTAAAACAACGTATTGTATAAATTGTGCATATTTATAACTTAGGCATATTAATTATTGGAATGTATGTTCGAAGTTTGTATTAGAAATCGTATAAGTCTACGGTAAATATTAATAAATAAACTTACTAATATTACTAAAAGGCTGTTGGTAGTCTGAATATTAAATACAACAAATATTTGCATAAGCACAGATTAGATATTAGACCTAAGTCATGTTTAAATAGATTTTACTACATACTACTATTTCAAATAATGCTAAATAAACGAGATAGATTTTTTTTTGCATAATTAACATAAGAAATAATTGCAATGTACGTACGTCGTACACCAATTAATTTTGGTTGTATTTTCCACTTTCTCTCCTTGACAGTTTTACTTAAGAAAAATATTTAACTCTAATTACATTTAAATGTCAGGCAATAAAGCCTTACAAAGAGCGGCGCCGCGTGCCAAGCCTAGTCTGGCTTAGCCCGGAAATATCAGCATGGTCCATTACTTGCCCGGGGTAATTTTCCCCGGAGTGCCAAAAGCCGGTCGTTGCGAAATAAGCCTTCCCGCCGCTAATGTGGGAACTTTTTCACTAAATTGCGACTTAATGTATTGCGTAGTGATATCTTTCTTTGTGTGTTTATTGTTGTAGTTTTGTAAAGCTTTTGTGGAAATGTTTTTGGGAATCTGCGTTGCTGATATAGAGAATATGTGTTCTTATTTTATCTTTTTATTCTACGTTACCATTCTAAATATCCTATTGGAATAAATAAAATAAGTAGTTATAGGTTTTGTCATAAATTATTCTGAAATCGTATAAATTAATTAACGATATAATGGACCGCTTCTATGATCTATACCTTCATTTCACATCTGTTTTCTGAGATCAATTTTATTTACAAATAGTTTATCAGCTATCAGTTACCAAAAGACACGTAATATTACACATCGAACCATGGATCTTTCTTTCGTCGCCATTGTATATGCAGTAGCAACCTCCTTCCAGTACAACAAGAAAACACCAAATATAGATCTAAAAGTACATAATAAATACCAAGCAAACATATAGTTATTTATGCGGCAACCATCGCGGGTCAAACGCGCGCATAACATTCAAAGTAGCGTCCTTCAATGCACTTTACTCTGCAAAACACACCGGCGCGGCGCCTGAAAATATAGGTTTACCCACTGGGAGTGTGATATCCAAGCAATAAAGAGAAACTGTCGAATTCGTGGGAAAATACCCCGTGATACAGTTTTGTATACTGTTTTCTAGAGGTAGAAACCATGACTGAATAATATAAGTTTATGACACGTAGATTAAACTATCTATTAGTAATATTATGTAACTAGCTGTGCTTCGCGATTTTTACCCGCAGTGCTCCGCTCCTGTTGGTCGCGAGATGATATATATAATTTTTCTAATCGGACCTGTAGTTTCCGAGATTAGCACGTTCAAACAAACAAACAAACTCTTCAGCTTTATAATATTAAGTATATATTTTTGTGGTAGTGGTAAATTATGTGTCTACTTAATTTAAGCATTTATAATTATGTAGATCTACAAATTACCAACTTAATGCTGCAACTGTTCTATTTCTTAAATATATCAAAACTCCTTCTAATTCTTTCAATGCTTCCACCTTGTTGATAATTTTTGTTTTAAATATAAATCATTATTTATCTCACATCGCAGGCAGTAATCCGTAGCATGTAAGCAGGCATTGCAAGCGATCTAGTCTAGAGAATATATAAGCCTATCGTCGATAATGTATGCGTTTGGTATCGTGCCAAAGGTAATGTACTATTTTACTTAACGCCCTTTGAATAAAACATCAAGCAAATCACGAAACGTGAAAAAATACTGAATACAGCACAGCTATAAAGCTGGAATATTTTTACAATACAGATGTTTTGTTTGGAAATAGCTGTCTTACGCTGCTTCACGTAGTATGTGACAATTTGTATGTTATATGTATTTATTTTTATACTAATTGTTCAAGTTTGTTCAGGGATTAGCCATAAGATATTTTTCATTTTCTAAATTAATGCTCGTTTATTGTTAGAGTAGATGATGCCCATTGGAAAATTATAAGCGGTCTAGTTGAATAATATTTATTTAACTCTACGTGAAGACCGTCTACTACAATTCTTACTGTAGAATATTAAAAACGTTTTGCATTTTAAAAGTAAGGTTGACAGCACGTTGACAGATTAATTTTCAGTTGTCATAAAATTTCATCGCATTCGAATGGACAATACATGTGCTTTGAAAGATACATAATTAAATTGCTAACATAATTATAAAAATAGCTCAAAAAAGTTTTACAAAAATGTTTACTCTTTTAACATTTTAACAAGGGCAGTAAAAGCTATAATAATAAAATTATACTGAAACCACAGTGAGGCATGGTTTAGGTGTTTATTGCTAACGCCAAAGTTTTAACGAACCCAGTCGCCTCTCTCTATTTGTTTTAACCAAACTTTTATACGTCGTAATAAACATTTTTTACTCTTTTGCTAGTATATTAGTTTTTATTGCAGAACAAAGTTTTGCGATAGTTCCTTAACTAGATCGTAAGTAATTATTGGAATTTTAATTATAAAAAAAATAAACAATATGCTATTTGAATATACACATTAAATATTTCTTAAATAAATACTCAGGATTCGGATCAGGATTTTTGTCACGGATGAATTCTACACATACCCGTGGCCCTGTCGTTGATGCGGCTTGACGGAACACAGTGGGGTTTTGGTCGGTAGGAATCCGACATAACCCACGGCCTCTTCCCCGGAGGCCGTGGGTATCTATGCAAGATTTCCCCACTAAAAAAAAAAAAAAAAAAAAAAAGGGTTAATAAGCCTTACGTATTGGAAGCAAGATCTCATTGTGTATTATATTATTTTCATTTATCAAACTATTCATAAAAAACAAAACTATAGTTTTACTTCTTATAACATTTGGTAAAAGAATCAATGACAATCGAAGTAAAAAAATCAGTCGCAGAAAAATCGCAAGAAAATTACTCCATTCATTCTATTCACGAAAGAAGCTCGTAATTTCTTTTATCGTGTACGTACATTCTTTTCAATATTGTTCAAAACGATGGTTATCAATTTGTCCATTATGGATATTGGTTGTTTGATACAAACGTATTGCTAAGGACTCTACCCACTATAACGTATCATACTATGACCGTAATAGGAACGTGGCAGGATCGAAAAGCAACACGATATGCTCAAAAGTATCAAAACCGTACGTATGGTCAACTAGCTTTTCGCCCGCAGCTTCGCCCGCGTAGTCAAAGGAAAACCCGCATAGTTTCCGTTCCCATGGGATTTACGTGTGCCAAATATTTATGAAAATCGGTTCAGCTGTTTTGGCGTGCAGGATTAACAAACAAACATACAAACTTTCGAATTTATAATATTAGTAGGTAAGTTAGTGTAGGATTGTTGACGTGCATGCCACGTGAAGGTCGGTAACGGATCGATTTAGTGGGCATCATACTTTTACAATACAAAGATTTTTTTGTCTGACACCTTCCTGTTATGGTCATAGTATGATACGTTGCAGTGAGTAGAGTCCTTTATTCCAATATAAAATGTAGGGGACGTTAAAATGCGCAGATCTATAATGGAATCTTCGAGAATTCGGCTTAAATTGTAAGCTACAGCTTACTGGCTGGATAATAGGGGATTGGGGACCTCTGCAGTGGGTACTGTGCCTTTAGTCTACCGATGTATAGATTTTAAAGTCTCGGTTTGTATGATTGCTAGTTATGTGTATTGAGTCGTTTTGGTTGTCTTGTTGTTGTTATTTTATAGTGTGTTCTTCCTCTTGTTGTTGTATTTCTTTTAATTAAAGATTTTTGAAGTGAAACTTTAGGCGCGTTGAGAGTAAAATTTCAAGGTCACGTCATGACGATACCGTCACGTCATGGAGTAAGGCGGTGGTATCTTTGAATCTGAAGCCAGAGAAGTTTCACTTCTGTCACATTTGCTCAGCACACACGCTTTTTTATGTAATATATTTTAGGTATAACGTCACAATATGCAAATGTAGAGTTTGTAAATGTCGTTTTTCAACTTTGCGTGTTACATCTAAAAGTCATGTTTTCTTAAATCCAAATATAGAGCGATCCTGATCAGTTAAATCAATTCCCCAAAATATTCAAGCGATTACTTCGCAAATGAAATCGCGAATTATTCAGATATGTGACGGGCGGAATGGCGGAACGAATTTCACACTCGCTAAATTAATAACCGCGTTATTGACGACCGCTTTCCCTGGCCGATTAATCATTTGTATGTTAAATGGTTACGTTTGAAATTAAAATCAAATCAAATCATGCTCAGTGGGAAGTTTGAAATTCAAGTATAAAAAAATATTTTAACAAATTTTGTTGTAGGTAAAAGGCCTGATTATGATGCAAATAATGGAATTTATGTGTACCTAATGTATTTTACTTTCACTTTTTAAATATATGTGCTGCAAAGTATAATGTGAAAATCTACAGAGGAATGATATTTAAAACAGTAAGTATTAACATTGTAATATTATCTTTTCTACATTCTAATTTTCAAACTCAAACTCAAACTCAAATTTTCTAATTTTACTACATTACATTTAACTCTAATTTTGTCTACATTTTCGTTGTTTTCGTAATCCTATGCAGATTTGTTAAATGCATAAATGCACGCAATGTGATACGTTCAACGAAAGGTAGATAAGAGTAACAAAAAGGTCGAATTTCAATTTATAGAGAATTCTAACTAATTTTAAAATACATGTAAAATACAATTGTATTCCGTACTTAAATTATTTCTGTTAAAAAAAGATTAGTATGCATCTCAACAGTCAAAATCCTTATGTATCCGTTTGTTCGTTTATATTAAAAGTTTCTTGTAAAATTATATAGTATTAAGTGGATAATCTGCGGCATCAATCAGCAAGCCTCCGTAAGCCGCAAGTCGCGATGAGATTGATTCACTCTTCATTTCATTTGAGCCGAAATATTGATGAATGTAAATTAAATGAAAATCACATTCTGTTCATTGGATTTTTCCTTTACATTACAATGAATGAAAAAGCGTCATTCATTCATGAAAAGTGTAAATAAAGCATGAAAAATTATATAACTGTGTTTTAGGTTTTATTGTGTGAATATTGTTAAATAATATAATATCTTTTCTCAATGTTTGAACATAAGAAGATCATCATCCTAATTACTAATTTATTTCGAACAAGCGTTAATCAAAACCTCACTTTGAATATTTGGCGTAATTTCTCAATTATTTATCGTTAACTAAATGTTAAATGTGTACAAATTATATTCCGTCTCGGAGATAAAACATTGACTCCAAAGTGACTTGAAAAATGTGTTAGCATCAGTCTAGCCAGAGGTGATCGAAGTAGCAAGAGGTAGCGGTAGCGGGAGCGGATTCTGCGATCATGATTATGTTTAAAATGAATTTGGAAAACGTTGACCTGGCGTTCAACAGTAAGGCGAGGAAAAGTCGCATCGATGTATTTTCTACATTATTACAGTTATACATAGCACATGAAATTTTCAATGCTGCGAAGAAAGTATGTCGAGCGTTGTCTTTTGTATCTATTGAACTTCGGTATGCATTTAGAAAATAAAGAGCTTTATGTTTACAAACACTTATTCAGTACTGACACATACAGGTCTAAAAGGCCAACAAACCATATATTATATATCATAGTAAAGTAGATTGCGTTTGCGATCGCGATCTGCCATAACTTGGTCCATGATATCTCGTCTGGTTAGAATCTGAGCGCTGATGGACTGCGCTTCCAGCCCACTGACTGCACAGCCAGACTGAAAAATTATCCCGTTTTGGACTTTCACAGCGAATACATTCTAACGACGGAACGATGACCATCGATTGTTCGAATCTAACGTTCTAAAAAGACTTTTGAAGCTTTTTATTTGATTTATCAACTTGTTACAAAGATAGAGGGATCCTGGTGTGAGAATTATGGGTGTAAATGAAAATGTGTGATTCTTTTTGATCATTTAAGGTACGTTTCTTTTCTAATATTGTTCCATATATTTATAAGGAAAAGTCTCAAATTATCAACTCTCAACCACGTTGAGCAGACATAATCACGTGATCCATTTATTTCACCCAAAAAATTGTGAAGATTCCATGAAACGGGAGATTTATTTTATTGAAGGATTATTTATAATTGGATATTCTAATATCAAAGCTGAAAACATATCAAATAAACAAGATATTATTCACTGGAGCGGTCAATATTGAGAAACCCTATATTCCGTCTCAAAAATACAATCTATTTTTATTCTAAAAAAAGATTAATGACATGATATCACAATTCCACTTTTAAAGAAATCTTCTGTATTTATGTTACTTTTAATAATTAATTATTTATTTGTTCTGTTATTCGATCCGAGTATGATCCTAACATGATCCCAATTAAAGATGGTTAATGGTTATGTTTGGACTTTCAGACGAAAAACAAAAAATAACAAGTGATACGCATTGTGTGATAGAAGTTTTACAGTAACAAGTATAGTTCAGACATAAATGAAATAGAACCCTACTTTCTGATATTTTTTTATAAAAATTCACATTTTATCTCTGTATTTTTAAACTTTTCTGAATTCATCTGTAATTTTGGACACACACTAGAAGGATATTACAAAGAGTAATTTTATTATTTCCGTACTATTTAAACCCTTAACAAAAGCAAATTCTACCATTCATTGCAAGACCTCTAAAGCTCAATGCAAGCGAAGCCAGAGTATCAATCAAGTATGTATAAACATTTAACATTAAAACTGGAATGCAATCACATGCAACGTTTCACACTTCAATAGCCGAGATGGGATTCGCAGCTCAGCTCTGAGCGGAAATTACTCTATCCCACTTGATTATACCAAAATGACCTCACTTACATACCTTTTGTATGCGATTATGTCTTCAATCCCATAAAGAAGATACATTAGATATGCTCACGAATTGACATGTGATTCTTTGTTTTTCATTACTTCGTTATATTTAATGATGTTTACTTTCCTTGTGAGAGGCGGTTTTATTACATATTTTTGTTGTTTATTTTTTATTCCCTTCCTGTACATTAAATTTCCTTTGTAAATACAGGGTAGGAACAACAATCTTATCCTTCGCCGACGAAATATGAATGTAAATAAAAGTAGGTATATTAAGTGTACCTACCACCCTTACCAACTTGATAGTTACTAGCTTTATGTGCTTCAAAACAGATCCATTACATCAACAAGATAAAAATATAGCTTGATGCAATTTATACCTCGCAATCAACTAGCTCAATAAGCCATTTAATTAAGTGCCTAGCCTCTATTTAAGGCTCTTCACGGAAAAATTTATCTTACTTAAAGGCGCAAACAAAAACAAGGATATGAAAAACGAACTCAGCAAAATATACAAAGAAACTAACAGGTCAATCCGTAAAGATTATAACAAACACAGATATGAAATTATTTCAAGAAACATCAAACATTTTAGAAGTGCTAAAAAAGCATATAAAGAATTAACCACACAAAAGTCATGGATTCAAAAACTCAAAAATAATTCACTTGAAACTAATTCTAGAAGAGATGTTATAAGCCATGCAACAGATTTCTACGAAAAGCTATACAGGAAACAAAACGACATCGAGATAAAAGAACAAACACCACGCATAAATACGACGGACTGC